>JADLZN010006715.1:0-135029 GCA_018155175.1 Sinocyclocheilus anophthalmus | reverse complement strand
AAATAAAATAAAATAATAAATACTGCAATGCAAATCAATCTGAATAGTCATAAAATCAAAATATCTGATTTTGGAGTTAAATGTGGCCTGGAAATGATATTGCATCCACTGTATGAACCAAGGCAGACGGTGACAGACAGTGGGATTTCCCTGTAAACCATTGGTGGTCTGGCTTGACTTCTATTTACTGTGTGGTGAAAGGGCAGTAAATGCCTCCCTCTCAGACTCATTAACCTCACTGATATACGAGTCACCTGACCTGACCGCCACGTGCTCTACGTGAGTCTGAGCAGGGACACACTCCTTGAGCACATGGCCTGATCAACACAAACACACAGACTCCTTTCATACATGAGTCAGGGACGAGCACGGTTAAGCTTTCCGTGTTCCCCTTTCACCCACATCTGCTGTGCTGTCTCATCAGAAACGTCTGTGCTATTGCACAGTCAGTCCTCTGTTTACCACCGGCTTAACCAGCGCATGCTGCTGACCAACCAGGATGAGCTAAGTATAAACCGAATGCCTCGCGAGCCACTCCCAGGAAAACAAAATGAGGAAGACAAAGAAGGTTCACATGACTTCCTTGGGTTGAGCAAACATAGATCATGTGACATGGGTCCTGCTTTGACTCTACTCGATCTTCCCATCAGTATGGACGAGCATGCACATCTCTGTCCCATCCTGAGTGAGAAACATGTGAATTCGGCTGTGCTAGAGACGACTGACCTTTGTCTCAATCCACTGACACAAACAGTGTTACTATGGCAAGCTGAACATTCTGGCCAACAGTGGAACATTACTTTGGCTGTCATCAGGAAATATACAAAGATCAAAGATTAGATGATTGTATTACAGAGGCTTATTTATGAAACACTAAAGCATCATTGCTTTTTTTATATATATCTGAATAGAAAAGTAATTGTAGCTAATTAACATTATATTTAAAAGCCATAATTTATGCTTAAACTGTTAATTACTAAACAAATACAGAAGATTATCAACAGCGTTTAAGAAAAAACTGTTTAAAACCAGTTCGCCATTAAAAATGCACGTGTTTGTTCTGTTCATCCGTCTGTTCTTTTGATTTTATGGAAGAAATATGACCGGACATGTTCTTGACTGGTTTTGAGAGATTCTGGCTGTGGCTGTGGGCAAAGTCTCTTCACACATCCTCCAGCTAGTAGTCATCATGTCTAGTACACAGCCAGACGCATCCAAATTGTCAAACAAACACTGTAAGCTGAGCCCACATTTGCCCATCTGTTAAACTAAAATAATCTGGTCAGCATTAAGATGTAATTTCACTTTCCCCAGGGCACGTCATCTCATTCACGGTAGTTTTCATCACTACCTTTTCAGCTCAATAAATTAGAGTGTCTTGGAAAAGTTCATTTATTTCAGTATTCAACTCAAATTGTGAAACTCGTGTATAAAATAAATTCAGTGCACACAGACTGAAGTTGTTTAAGTCTTTGGTTATTTTAATTGATGATTTTGGCTCACATTTAAGAAAAACCCACCTATTCACTATCTCAACTAATTAGAATATTTCATAAGACCAATAAAAAATTTTTTTAGTGAATTGTTGGCCTTCTGGAAAGTATGTTCATTTACTTTACATGTACTCAATACTTGTTAGGGGCTCATTTTGCTTTAATTACTTCCTCAATTCGGCGTGGCATGGATGTGATCATTTTGTGGCACTGCTGAGGTTGGTATGGAAGCCCAGGTTTCTTTGACATGGCCTTCAGCTCATCTGCATTTTTTGGTCTCTTGTTTCTCATTTTCCTCTTGACAATACCCCATAGATTCTCTATGGGGTTCAGGTCTGGTGAGTTTGCTGGCCAGTCAAGCACACCAACACCATGGTCACTTAACCAACTTTTTGGTGCTTTTGGGAGTGTGGGCAGGTGCCAAGTCTTGCTGGAAAATTAAATCAGCATCTCCATGAAGCTTGTCTGCAGAAGGAAGCATGAAGTGCTCCAATGTTTCTTGGTAAACTGGTGCATTGACTTTGGTTTTCAAAAAACACAATTGTCCAACACCAGCAGATGACATTGCACCCCAAGTCATCTCAGACTGTGGAAACTTAACACTGGACTTCAAGCAACTTGGGCTATGAGCTTCTCCACCCTTCCTCCAGACTCTAGGACCTTGGTTTCCAAATGAAATACAAAACTTGCTCTCATCTAAAAAGAGGACTTGGCAACAGTCCAGTTCTTCTTCTGCTTAGCCCAGGTTAGACGCCTCTGACGTTTTCTGTGTTTCAGGAGTGGCTTAAGAAGAGGAATACGACAACTGTAGTCAAATTTCTTGACACGTCTGTGTGTGTGGTGGCTCTTGATGGCTTGACCCGAGCCTCAGTCCATTCCTTGTGAATTTTTCACTCAAATTCTTGAATCGATTTTGCCTTGACAATCCTCATAAGGCTGCGGTTCTCTCTGGTTGGTTGTGCATCTTTTTCTTCCACATTTTTTCCTTCCGCTCAACTTTCTGTTATGCTTGGATACAGCACTCTGTGAACTACCAGCTTCTTTGGCAATGAATGTTTGTGGCTTACCCCCTTGTGAAGGGTGTCAATGATTGGCGTCTGGACAACTGTCCTCTCCCAGTCTTCCCCTGATTGTTTAGCCTAGTGAACCAACTGAGAGCCATTGGTTTGGGGGAAGGGCTCAGAAACCGTTTTGCAAGGTTTTTGAGTTGATTACTATGTGCATTTCCCCTATTCCTAAGTTTTTTTTTTTTTTAGATGTGAATTGGTGGTGTTTTGTTAAATATGTAGCCAATCATCACAATGAAAGACAAGACTACACGACTGCATCTGTGTGCATTGCAATTTATGTTACTACCGAGGTTCAACAATTTGAGTTGAATTACTGAAATAAATGAACTTTTCCACGACATTCTCGTTTATTGAGATGCACCTGTAGTGGCTGAGAAAACTGCGGCCATCACATCACTGCACTGAGATCTGGCCAAGGAAGTCTGCCTCATCTTTGGGAAACCAAGAGTTTTATGAGATAATTGGGCTGTGGTGCTGATGATACAGTTTCAACATCTAGAGAATGAAAAACTGGCCACAGAATTCATTGAGGTAATAAAATGGTCTTAAACCAGGGTTATGTGCAGTGTGAAAACCATTGTGCAGCTAGGAATAAGTGTTATTTTAGTATTACTGATATACTATTATAATTTTTGTCAATATTTTAATAATCTGTTTTCACTTTAATTTTATTACTTTTAAGTTTTATTAATTTTGTTGTATGCTTTTGTCATTTTTTAAACATATTTTAATAGAGAGAGCCTTTCTTTACCATTTTCCATCCTCTTTTACTTTTAGAATTATACATAAGGCGAAATAATAATGAATTCGATTTATTAAGCCTTTAAGATGTCAAAGCCAGCACCCTCTTCATATTCTGAAATGAAAGATAGGAACATCTGATACGCAAACCAAAGGTTCTGCATGAGCCAACGGATCTCCATGCATTTTCCTCTCATGACAGTTACCTACTTTGAATGAAGCAAACTGCTGCTACTTCACGATCTCAAAATATCATGACTCACTGCCCTAAACTCACTCCCAATTCTATTTCCTGGCTTTCTTTCAGACACTTTCCACACGTAGACACAGTCCGGCCCACATTCGCTGCGGCTAGAAATAGAATTACGAGTACTACTATATGATGAAATTATAATCATGAATATTAACTAAATTCTACTGACACTGCTTTGAACTTCCCTGCACCGTTAGGTCACTTAGCCTAATTTATATTCATTACGCGAGCCTTTTCCATTAGGTAATTGGTCATCTGACTAACGTTAGCCTCCAGCGTCTGTCTTTCAGCCAATCAGCAAGGCTTACTGGCTCACTACTAATTAATATTCATGACTCAAGCCTTTATCATAGTAGAATTTATGAACTGGCGTCCTGAACCAGGCTCGGCTGTGGGGACGATAGTGAGGCTTAACTAGCTTTGGTCACAGCGCGCACGTAGCTCACTCAGCAGTACATTAATATTGGTGGTTTACACTGTATGCCAGTTTAAGTACACTGTTCAAAATTAGTGGTCTTAATATTTAGATATCAAGACTTCGCTGTCAGCTCTTTGCATTTCAGAAAGCATACCAGTAATATGATTTATTAGTCTCCTGTAACTTTAGCGCATCTTTAGGAATCCCCACTCATGTTCTAACCAAACATTGTATATTTAATAACGAATGAACTAATATGGATTTTAAATAGTAGGCTGACAAATTATGTTTTTAGCAAATCCACACATACTGTATGATAATAATTAACTCTTTGTTTATGGTCTGGCTCTACTGTAGATGGCTACTTTTTCGGCGTTTACTTTTTCGATTTCATTTTCGTTTTATACGGTTTTTCGTGAATTAAATACTAATTAACAAGTTAAATCTAAGTGGTCAGAAGCCAATGCATAGACCAGTTTGTTTGCAACCTCGCAGTTCACACAAAGACCTTATTTGCTGCCACATGTCATGCGTTACATGTCAAACAAATATGAACAACATACTTTTTCTTTGAGCCACTTCTCATAAACACACCGGAGAAACGAAGGTATATGTTACATATATATTAAACGAATTAAAATGGTATTTCAAGCATCCACAATCTCCATTTTCGAGTTGCTCTAGTTCTCGCCTTGTTGACATCGGCTTTGGCCAGCCTGCTGAAAACATATAACCACACTATTGGTTTAGGTTATAGTCAATCACTTTTTAAGACCCGCCTCCAAACACAATCTCAACAGCCATTGGACAGAAAGCTTGTCAATAAACATGTATTGCCGCAAACCCCGCCCTCAGAAATGTTGACTGGAACTAAAAAAAAGCGCAGTTTACATTAAGTGAAATAATTTAAAGTATAAAAAAAACCCACCGATACAGACAAGCCAAAGGCTTCTCGAACAGATTTGATAGATGTCAGAACAACACAGCCAGGTGCTCCGGCTGTACATACCGTTTAACCCAGGCTCCCCGTTGTTGTCTGCTGGAGCAGCAGCGTCGGACATCGTGGCTCTGTGTTGCGCGGCTTACATAAGACTGTCACTGCACGAACACACTCTGCGCGCTCAAGCGTGCCGGAGCCTGATCACTAATCGGACGCTCTGTGAAGGGGGCGCCTTTAAATTCGCTAATAACTGCCTTTGTGGCTGACCTCAGAACGGTTATGGGAGCGCAGATTTCCTGCAGCGCTAAAATGACGCAAATTGGTTAATATCTGATAACAAAGACACATTACGTAATGGACTCAAAGGACTGTTTATCTATAATAAACGCACGTGAATTATGAACACTCTGTCAATAAACTAATATGCCGTATGGCAAGCCAATTTAACATTTATTCCTAAAATTAACTAGCATCCTATGTGCTGCGGATTACTTTTTAATTACTTGCAGTCATTCAATAATGCTCGCTATCTGTGCATTAGGAAGTTTGCTCCCTAGGGACTCACTTTGCTCCGTAGATAGACAGTCACTATCCGAGAGGGAGTTTCACCCCCCTCAACTGAGCTGGTAACAATGGTAAGGTGAGCCAGTGATTTTTGTATGCTCGGTGGTTCATAGAATTTAAGGGACACTGGCCAAGTATGGGACCCTACTCAGATTAAGTGCCCGGGCATTTATCCCAGCCAAGGGCACACCCCAGCAGTGACACCACACACCCGGAGCAGTAGGCAGCAATTTTTGTTGCGGCATCCGGGGAGCAGTTGGGTTCGGTGCCTTGCTCAAGGGCATTTCAGTCGTGGTATTGAAGGTGGAAGAGCGCTGTACATTCACTCCCCCCAACAACAATCCCTGCCTGTACGAGACTTGAACCCGCAACCTTTGGCTTACGAGCCGACTCTCTAACCACAACTTCCCTTTACTGTTCACTTTTAAGTAGTATATACTGCAATTGTTGCTAATTGCACTAGTTTAGTGCTTATCCTTTAGTTACTAATACACTTAACTCTAAAAAAATGCCAGCCAGCCACCACCACACAGTTTGGATCTTTTCACAAAAGTTTAATGCACCCTGAATTATTTTTTTGTATGAATACTGAACAGCAATTTCAAAACAAAGACAGAGCCTTTACTGAAAAACAAAACAAAACAAAAAAAAAAACCTTTTTATTCTAGCGTCATGCAATCTATTTTTATCAACACTGTGGGAAGGTTTCATGATAAAAGCAACATTTTGATCAAAATCCTGAGAATATTGTGTTTTTGTAAATACTACTTCTGGATCAGCTTCAGAACGAAGATCAACACATAGATAAAATAGATTGCTTCTGTCAACACATCCACAGCATGCATGGTCCTATACCACTTCCTGGATCGTCACTTCATTCGGTTAAGTTAGGCTGTTTTGATTTATATGCTGTTAAATGCTCTATGAACATATTATTTTACATATTAATCTGCTTACATACTCGATCACTTGGTGCTTTGTTGCTGTTTTGATCCAGATGTTCAATACTCTTTCAGAAGATGCACAATAGCGCCTCCTAAAGTACACCAGTGAAAACACAGAAAGCGGAAAATTCCATCAATGGTTATACAGTATTGCAGTAGTTACTAAACGGATGGGCAACTTCGGTCCTGGAGTGCCACTGTCCTGCAGAGTTAAGCTCCAACCCTAATCAAACACACCTGCCTGTAGCTTTCTAGTGATCTTGAAGACATTGATTAGCTGGTTCAGGTGTGTTTAATTTGGGTTGGAGCTAAATTCTGCAGGACAGTTGCCCTGCCAAAAAGGTAGAAAGCCACACATGGGTGAAACGTTCACAATTAGATCAATAGCATGCACTTACCATTTAGATAAGGTTACTGTTATTATTATAATTTACATTCGAACAGTCATTCTGACCATTCATTGTAAGATAGTATTTTATTTAATAAAAAATGTCTAAGGATGTTTACACAACAGTGGTGAACTAAAACCGAAAAAGTTTGACAGATGACAATGATGTCAAAATGATCCCTGTTCACACGGATCTGCGAAAACAACTAAGAACACTGTATTAATTATGCCAGGCCAGAGTTATGTCATTTTGTTAAAAAAAAACAAACAAAAAAAAAACACTGTGCCACACACACACATGCCGCCTGAGACCCAGCTATGGAGTTTTTGCCTCTGTAGTGGACTTTTATTTTATTGAATTTCTCTGAGACCTCACATGTCACAGTTGTAAGTCTGGATGTCCTGTACAGAGCACATTCAGGGCTTTCCAGAGATACCAAATGATTGGAGGTTTCACCATGGCCACTCCCTCTCCTTGGTTTTTAAAAATTAGGTTAAAAACACTAAATGTACACTTATTTCGTTTTATCACTAAATTATCATTAGTTATAATTGTACATCCTTATGGAAATATGGTAATATTTTGTAATTATAATTTAAATCTGATCAATTTTCAAATTTTTTGTCATAAATCAACATCTCAGGAAAATTTTATGGGGTTTCAAATCAAAATATGACGTCCTGTTATGAAACGGGACATGATTTCATACATGTCCACTGTTGAGGACACCAGGACTAAAAGCATGTTTTTGGGAGACAAAATAATTGAATAGGAAACAAATTACATATCGATATTCTTATGAAATATTAGATATTATGAAAATCTGGCCAATTACTACTCCCATTATTACACTTCTTTTTTCAAAATGCTGTCCCAACAGCACTTTAATATGCAAATTAGATACAGTGTATAGATAACATTGTGCTTAATGGGAAAACCAATTTATGAAATTTTTACACACATATTGCATAAAGAAAAATGGTATATCAAATCATTGTTATATATTTTGTAACATAGTTGAGAACCATCCTTAAAGTTAGGTATAAAAAATCCTGAAACCTAAAAATTGATTGGTGATTTAAAAAAAATCCCATTGTTTTGCCTTTTCATGTCATTTTATTTTTAGAAAAACTGAGTCCTGGTGTCTTCTACAGAGGACATGGCATAACATATGAATAAAATGTTATTTTACCATTTTTTTTCTTATGCTCTAAACAATGTAATGACATGAAAAAATACTAAATTCACAAAGCTTTTTATTTCTGGTTCTCAGGAGGATAAACCTATAGACCGAACACGTTTTACGCATGAAGTCACCTTTTTCACAAATTTGTGTGTTTGTAGTTTACAGAGACGACAGCAGAATCATTTTCAAAAACTTGTACTTTGAAACCAGTTTACAAAAGTTTGCATTTTTAGGCCCTCAAAACGTTGTGTAAATGAACAGCAAAAACCCAGTTTTCCATTTTTAATTGAAAACAGCATTGTGTAAATGCCCCCTAAGACTATTAAAGAAATATATTTACTAGGTAAAATGCATGGTACTGAATAATTTTTAGTGAAATTGGTACCAGTGACAAATCTGAAATGCTAAAACGGCTTGCCATACATCATTGGCATGTTAAGGTCTCATAATTATGTGGGCATATTTCTGCCTTCACCATGCTTCCCACCCCAACTCTAATCCAATATTAAAAAGATCTGATCAATGTTGATCTATTATGATCTTAAACATCAGTGAGAGGACATTCGGCACTAAAATCCTGAAGCAACACTTAAACTCACCGTTTATCTAAGTCAAGTGCAGAACATTCTTTATGGTTCTCAAAATCCTTTAATATCCTTTTAATAAGCTTTTCAGTTTTGCACTAGGCATGCTTTGCATATTCAAAGAAGACACAACTCTCATTTTATTGTTTGTTCCGTTTATAAATACCATTTTGATATCATAATCTCTATAATCTTTCTCACTTTGTAACTCTTGAGATAGAGTGTAGACAGAAATCGGACATGGATCACAAAGGAAAATAAACCCTGTAAGGCTGAATGACTCGTACACGAACGAGCAGTCCAACTGGAGTGTATATGCTTGAACAAGCGTAGATGTTACACTACTACAGCAAACACGGCAATGCCGTCTATGCCACAAAAAAAAAAAAGGAACAGGAAAAGATCTTTGGACCAATGTGATGGCGGGTATGAGTGTGTGGATATCTGAAAAGAAACAGCCGTAACCTTTTGTAGCTGTAATGGAGTGTAACGGGACAGTATGAAATGTAATGAGAACTAAAAAAAAAATTACACATTAAGAAAATTAAAACAAAATTAAAACTAAACAACTTGGCAGTTTCTCTGATAAGATTAAAAACAGTTACAATGGCACAAACAACATATGGAGGATAAAAGGACACAGGGACACATCCACATGAGTTCAAATTAGTTTTTATACAGACACCTTGAATAAACCAAAGCCAAAATTCAAAAAAAAAAAAAAAAAAAAAAACATATGGTTGAAATCTGTCAAGAGATTGCCGTCCATTTCATCCCTGGGCTCGGACTTGTGGGTAAGGGGAAAAGGGACGGAGGGTACAGACACAGGTTGGCACAACATCACCAGAGCAAGGCGCGTGTCATGGTGCCACAGAGGCCGAAGCCAGGTTGTGCTCTTCTCCAGACCAGTCTGAACCAGTTTACTCAGTATTGGCTGCCACTAGTTGGCTCGACTACTTCATTCTGTCCTGGAGTGGGCCAAGGTTGGTTATGTGATGATGGTGGCTGTCACAGAAATGATTTTTGCTAGTTCTTTTTTTTTTCATTTTCACATAGAGAGAGAGAGAGAGGTTCAGAGGTTTCCTTTCCCCATGATGACAGCATTAGTTCACTTTTTCCTGGAAGATGTAGAGGTTGTTGGTGGTTGCCACGGCGATGATATTTTCCTGGGGGTGCCAGGCGGTGTGTAGGATCTTCTTGTTGAAGTCCAGACTGTCCACGCTGATCTCATCCTTCTTTCGCTTGCCGCCTGCGCAAACCCTGCGAGGCTTCAGCACCTGCCGGGGCTTGCAGCTCTCGCGCGAAGCCTCCAGGGTGACGTCCCGCCGTTGGCTGCGGTCCAACATTCGGAAGAAGTTGTTGTAGGATCCAGTCATCACCACGCTGGGACAAAAGAATAGTTATTCTTATATACATCATAGTTATTCAGGGGGGCAAAACTTGAATCTGATACAGTTAATAAGCCTCACTATAAAAAAAGATAATGGAAGTTTATTATTTAAAAAAAGTGTGCGTGTATATACATGTGTATATATATATATATAATCCAATGAGACATTTTAGGTAATTTTGCAGTAAAATACTGTTAGATGTACAGTTTTTGGAAGTGAAAAATTAAAAATGTCCTTATAATTTACAGCGAAAAAGAACGTAAATTGACAATCCCAGAATCCCAGTTTACATTTGATGGTTTTTCGTTGAAATAAGTATCAGCTTTAATTTTTTCTCATCAATTATGTACGTTAGCACTTTGTTACATCTTATGTTGTTAAATTAATGTTTATTGCTTTATTCTTGTGTCAAGTTTTACACCACGGTGGTGTTTTGTATTTTTTTGTGTGACATTGTGCACCTTCTATATATTAGTATTTACCTCAAGCTTGTGGAAAATCTATTGAGAAACTTTAATTTCTCTTTCAATCAACGATTTTAAGTGTGTCAGTATATAAAAAAGTAAAAAAAAAAAAAAAAGTTTCAGTTTGTGAAAACACAAAACCTCTAAACTCTTAATTTAAATGGTTACATTCTGGCTCCACACTGCCGCCGGGTTTTTTTTTTTAAATGTAAAATTCACATATATAATTTTTTTTATAGTGCTGCCTCAGCTAGTTCTAGGCTAATAGGAAAATTGCAGATTTCTAGGAATGGGACGGGATGGCTGGCTAGTAGTCCAATAATAGACCAGATTGTTGTTAGTGACTAATTTAGCAGAGGAGGAGGGTGTTCAACAGAACTGACGTGTCTTCATGACATGCTAACCCAATCTTCCACTGCCCTTGACCAGCATTCAGTCTGTCTGAGAGTGATTAGAGGTTCCCTCCAGATAAGAGCCAGTCTGGGCCTCAACGGAGAGTCACACAGGCTCAGTAGCTGGTCTAAATGTTGACTGTCACCTTACATTGACTGACTGATGGTCTTAAATTGAAAATGAGCCTTTATTACAGAAGTACCTACAATAACTCATACTTCATCTTGCTTGCTTCTACATTTTACCCTGCTGCATTTTCTCAAAACATGCTAACAAAACAATAAAGCTAACTTGATAGAACCGGAAACATTTCTGTGCTCTCCTAAACTCTGTTATTCATAATTTACTAGCTAAAAGGATGAATTCCTATATTTTTATGTAGTTACAGTATAATCAAGTTATCATTGTATGCAGTTAACTATAAATTCTCAGACAAATGCTTTATATACACTACCTTTCAAAAGTTTAGGGTTGGTAAGAATTGTATTAAAGACTTTTTGAAATGTTTTATACTCACCAAGGCTGCATTTCTTTAATTAAAAAGACAGTTAAAAAATATTGTGAAATATTATTATAATTTAAAATAACTGTATTCTACTTCATATATTTCTAAAAGTAATGTATTCCTGTGATCAAAGCTGAACTTTCAGCATCATGACTACTCTAGTCTTCAGTGTCACATGATTCTTTGGAAATCATTCTGATATGCTGATTTTGCTGCTCAAGAAACATTTCTGATTATTATCCATGTTGAAAACAGCTGTGCTGCTTCATTTTTATGAAACTGTGATATTTACTCAGTTCTGGATGAATAAAAAGTTCAAAAGAAAAGCATTAAAATATGATTTTTTTCTGTTAAAAAAATTATGGAGCCCAATTCAAAATATTATTACTTGCCTATAAGGCCCTTAATGGGTTAGCTCCTGCGTACCTAACTAGTCTTCTAGCACGCTACAATCCATCACGCTCACTAAGGTCGCAAAACTCTGGACTTTTTGGTAGTACCTAGGATAGCAAAGTCCACTAAAGGAGGTACAGCTTTTTTTCATTTGGATCCCAAACTTTGGAATAGCCTTCCTGATAATGTTTGTGGTTCAGACACACTCTCTCTGTTTAATCTAGATTAAAGACACATCTCTTTAACCAAGCATTCAAATAATGCATCTCATAATCTTGTACGGCAGTTATATCTGATCAAATGCACATTATTATTCTTAGGGCTTGGGTTGAACAATCAATTTTGCTTGGTTGGAACAGCAGCTACGCTAATTATGTCTCTATTTGTTTCTTCAGTCTGGATCCAGAACAACTGAGAAGAGATGATGCAAACCCCTCAGAGGACCTCAGATGATGCCAACACTGAAACAACATACAGAACTACCACATTTGCTAGAATTTTGATTGCATCATATAATAATTGCTGTTAATAGTTTTCATCGTCTGTTTGATTACGTCTTTATTTTATATTTTCCGTACATTTCTGCCATATGTACATTGACAGTCACCACTGATAAGCTACCACTTAATATTGTAGAAACTTAATTTGCTGAAAAGTTGCTTTGCAATGATTTGAAAGCGCTGTACAAATAAACTTGACTATTTGAAAGCCAAGAAATGCGAGGAAAAGAGGGAAATCTCAAACAAACAATTGCTTGACGCCGAATTGCAGCAATTCAATTGCCGCTAATTTGAAAGTGAAAGTAAAACGCGCACAACGCTTTTTCAAGCTATTTGAAAGGCAAGAAAGAGGGAAACGTCAACGAATAACACCCCCCGCCCCAACGGTGATACCGTATTACCGGTGTTGTCAAAGTCGATTAACGTGGGAAAAGGTCCCTCACCTGTCACAACCCTAATAGGCTAGAAAAAAGTACTGAACAACAAAATGAGTAGTTTGATCAGTTTAGATTCACGTGCCGCTGGCGGATAATCCGAGGGTCGGGTAATACAAAACGATTCCGCTTATTTGCGGGTTGAATAAATAAATCAAATGACGCAATATTAACTAAAATTTTTTTTAAACATTTTTCATCAGCAAGACGATTTCATTTGTGTGTTTTCGCCTGATCGTGATTAGGTAGACTTCCAATAAAGTTTGAAAGGAGTAAAGCCAGTGTTAATGCTGTTGAGTAGGCTAGTATGGCCAAAGAAGATATTTTGTTTTAAATGTTCATTTAAAAGCAGCCCACGAGCAGCATATTATGTTACCGTTACCTCTTATGGCAATGTTGGTTTTGGGGGGTCTCATTCCTCCACTCTGTGCCAACTCACAAAAGACTATTTTTAGCCAAGTAGCGCAGAGAGCCGCTTCAGAAATGTGCCGCGGCTGGCTGGTATAAACACAAGCACTGACTAGAGCAGATGCGATCAGCTCTGATTCCCGAACGTGCCGCAGACGTGTGCAGTGAGGCACAGATCAGCTCTAACATCACTGAATCCGCTGTTAAAAATGAACCATTCATTCATCATAACATCAAGCAAAACTACCGACACATTTGGGGGCAAATTTGTTACTGCTTTCTCGCAACCGTCAAGCATTTCCACAAAAACCGCGATATCTTCTACGTCCTCACGCGTTGACTTCATCAAATGTAATCGGTTCGTGAGATCGTCCAAGTTTAGTGAGTACGATCGTCATAAAATTTGATTATTGGCCGATACCGACTCCCGTCGATCGATCGGGGCATCCCTATTATTGTGCGTTAATTCGATTAAACGTAATAACAAAATCGAAAAAAAAAATTCGAATTAATCAAATAAACAAATTTTATTCAGATTTCATCAAATGAATTAGAACAACAAAGACAGTATATATTTTAATAGTTGGTTTAGTTGGCTATCACTGATCACTTATCACTGAGACCAATCTGCCCTAGAAAGGCAAAAGACCATAACTCGCTATTGTGTGAAACTGAGAAAAATTACTTTAAAGTTTTTTATTTGTCCAGCCAAATGAATTATAGGTAGGACACTGGAAATTTAACAATTAGATGTTTTAGTAATGAAAATGATCTACATTAAACAATTGTGAGCTCAAACTTGATTTTTACCCCTATTTTGAAGTGAATGTACTCTGCCTTTGCATTGTCTGCAAAACGTGAGAAGTCAAGGCAAAAGGCAGTAACTTCCACATTATCAATATTTGGTTGCTGATCACCAGTTACAAAATCGTTACAGTAACACCTGTATAAAATCTAGTGATCATGGGCTGTCTCATATAGTAATGTGACTGTATTCAATTTTTTTTTGACCGTAACAAGCAGACTAAAAGTTCAACGCGAGTGGATACTAATTTATTTGCTATGCTCATTAACGTAAAAGAATGCTAGATATAGCATAATTGCTTTTATATTGACTTGTATTAAATAGCCTAAACTAAAAGAATGACTTGTGGATTGATGTGAATGCCAGCAAGTAGGAATAATGCTCAGAATGTTTGTGGATTAAACATGTCCGATGACGTTCATTGCCATGGATTGATTTTATCGGGTTACAAGAAAAGGTAGGATATGGATTTAATTGCGAACTGTTAGTAGGCTACTGATTTTCTGATTGATCATGCTAGCTACAGCATTCGAGTCCACACGCGTCCAACTAAGTGACAGCCTGGTGAATAATCTGCATTACAAAAAGAAAAAAAAAAATCTTTAAAGGTTATTCACGATTACGTAGCCTATTGCTGCCAATGTATCTAGTGTTTACAGTGCTTTGTTATATGGAGCTGTTTTGGTAGATCGCAAACTATTTAATAAGTTTGTCTACACCGTAATTAAAATGTGGCAGAC
The DNA here is from genome assembly GCA_018155175.1 of Sinocyclocheilus anophthalmus. Lineage (NCBI taxonomy): Eukaryota > Metazoa > Chordata > Actinopteri > Cypriniformes > Cyprinidae > Sinocyclocheilus > Sinocyclocheilus anophthalmus. Next base: position 120,414 of record JADLZN010006715.1, on the reverse strand, counting down.
TTTAATGGACAGTAAAAAAAGGCAGAGAACACCATATAACTCCAAACCGGCACAGTAACTTCATTTTGATGCATGGCTAAAAAAAGGCAGAACGCCGTAACTCAATTTGAGCGTTCCAAACAAAGTGAAAGAACCATAACTGGTGTTATATGGTGTTCTGCCTTGGTTTCTCTGGGGCTTTTTGAAGTTACAGTTGAGATGACCCATTCTTTTCTTGGAAGATACTTATGCACATGATAAAGGATGTCTTGAATGTCACAAAAATATCAATAACTAATTTTCGACAAAAATAGAAGTTACGGTCTTTTGCCTTTGCACGGCAGAATACTTCTGATGTCTATATGAAATAAGTTTTTTTCCCCTTAATAATTAACCACTGATTATATAGTTGAGAGCTAACAATTTTAACATTTATAGGACTTAAAGAATAACAGACTAAAAATATTAGATTAGACTAAAAAAATAACTTCTAATTTAAGTGATCTTAAAACAATATTCACATAAACATAATAGATGTCATATTTAGCTACAGTCAGCAAGTAGGAAATAGGCCTATACAGAAATTGAATAAAGTTGTCAAACACTAAAATCTAAATTAAATATAGATGAATCTTTAAGCTACAAAAGTTATTGATTTGCCTTTTTTCTTTGATGAACAGACATCACAGCAAACTGGTTATTAGGTTATTTTGACTGCTTTAAGAGCTGCCGCTGCTGAACATGAAGCGGATCTGACACGCATTGCATTTTCTCACAACTCTTTACCTTTTCTGACCCACTTCAGGTTTAAAGTCTCTACTAATGAGCTGACAAGTTGAATCGGGTATGTTAGATGAGGGACGAAAGTGCTGGCGCTCCAGGACAGTTTTGAAAACCACTGCAACGGCAGGCAGCACCTAACTTTGAAACGTGCAGCGCTCATGTTTATTTAATGAAATCATAGCTTTTTGAAGTTTATGCGTCACATTAAGCTATATTGCAATTCTTGTATTTCCGTCCCCAAATTTATGACCTCTTGAAATCATAATTAAAACTTTCTTGTACAATTTAAGACTTTTAAGGCCTTAAATTTGATACAACTAAATTTACGAGATCCGAGAAAACCCTGATAATACAGGCTTGCAAAGGGTCTAACCTGTCATTTCCGTTCCAGCAGCATTCGAATTTGTCAAAGATGCAGTCGTTCTCATAGAGAGAGCACAACTTACTCCTGAGGTACTCGTGAACCTGTGGAAGACAAACACAAAACACTCTGATCTCCAGTAATAAATTTCACTGCTGTGTCAGAGGCAATGAATCAACCTGATGCTCACGTACAGTAAAATGACACTGTAATCTATGATGACCTCATTTAAGCCATGAATGTTATACAGAAATATCTGGGTGTGACAAGATTCTCCCAATTGCTTGAGTCAAAACTGCCGACTTAAAGGTTCAACCTTAATCGTACACTTTTAAATTGTGCAGGTAGCACTCCCTAATGTTGACTAAATTAGTCTTTTCATACATATACTGAAATGTTCTGTTTGGAATGGAGTGCTGAATGACTGATGGCAAAACCCGGAAGACTAATTCCCCATAGATTACCTTGAGATTTTCCTATGGGTTTTTATAATAGGGTTTTTCAATTCATGAGTAAAACAAGGTCTGTGGTAAGCAAAACTTATATAGTTACTTATTACAAACATACATTTAAAAGAATGAACACAACATGCTTCACAATTCACATTTTCAGTATGAGTGTGTGCAATTTATGTTGTAAAGCAAAATGCCCAAGTACTGTCAATTTATCTTTACCACATTAACATATTACATTCCATGTTCATTGGTGTGCTGAGGCTATGAAGTATGCATTTGGTGGTGTACACACAGCCACCCAACACACACACACGACCACACACACATATATAAATATATATGTATGAAGAGTTCATTTGCAAAAATCGGTAACTCTTTTATTTGTTTTCAGAAATCAAGTTTTTTTTATTGCGCATTCCAAGTAATAGCAATCAAACTGCAGTTGGGTTGTTTTGATTAAGTAATAATAAATTAAATACATGTAATTTACAGTATGTTTTATTTACATATTAAAAGAGTTTGTTTCATAGCAAAAAGGCAGATAACCCCAACAGCGTTTTTTGCAAAAGCAGTAACTCCACATTTCATGGCTTTAGATTTTTTTCAAAAAACCTCTGTTCATCTTTGCAAGTCTTTCCGATGACAATGTATCCTGCAAAGGTTGTTGTTTTGTTGTTGTTATCATCAAACTGGTATTGATGATTACACTCAATAACTGAGCTTTTCCCGTCACCTTGTAACTCGCTCTTTTGCAAGTTCCGTGGAGAACGTTTCAGCTTTTATTTTCTTTTACACCCGACGCAAGATACACCGTTCATCGAATTATCCATCTTTGCTCACTTTTAGTTAGCTTTGATGAACCCAGTCAGCTAGCAGTCGTTTTCACAAAGTGAAAGTAGCCTTGTCAACCTGACCTGATAACAGCGCGCTGATCGCTAACAACGACCTTATCGCCTCTGTTCAAAAACAACAAGGGCTGCTGTCAGCTTCTGCAGTAAAACGTTAACTTGCGATGCTTGAAATGGACAAAATTACCGGTTTTTTTTACACACTTGTTTAGGGTTCAGAGCGCACTGTGGCAATAATCATGGCCATCCTCTTTTTTTTTTGTTTTTTAATGGCGTTATCGTTTTTTGCAAATAAACGCTTCATACATATATAGATATATATATATATATATTATATATATAATATATATATATTATACACAACCCGATTCCAAAAAGGTTGGGGAGACACTGTACAAATTGTGAATAAGAACAGAATGCAATGATGGGGAAGTTTCAAATTTCAATATTTTATTCAGAATATAACATAGATGACATATCAAATGTTTAAACTGAGAAAATTTATAATTTTAAGGGAAAAATAAGTTGATTTTAAATTTCATCAACACATCTCAAAAAAGTTGGGGCAATGCCATGTTTACCACTGTGTGGCATCCTCTTCTTTTTATAACAGTCTGCACACGTCTGGGGACTGAGGAGACAAGTTGCTCAAGTTTAGGAATAGGAATGTTGTCCCATTCTTGTCTAATACAGGCTTCTAGTTGCTCAACTGTCTTAGGTCTTCTTTGTCGCATCTTCCTCTTTATGATGTGCCAAATGTTTTCTATGGGTGAAAGATCTGGACTGCAGGCTGGCCATTTCAGTACCCGGATCCTTCTTCTACGCAGCCATGATGTTGTAATTGATGCAGTATGTGGTCTGGCATTGTCATGTTGGAAAATGCAAGGTCTTTCCTGAAAGATGACGTCTGGATGGGAGCATATGTTGTTCTAGAACTTGGATATACCTTTCAGCATTGATTGGGTGCCTTTTCAGATGTGTAAGCTGCCCATGCCACACGCACTCATGCAACCCCATACCATCAGAGATGCAGGCTTCTTAACTGAGCGCTGATAACAACTTGGGTTGTCCTTGTCCTCTTTAGTCCGGATGACATGGCGTCCCAGTTTTCCAAAAAGAACTTCAAATTTTTGATTCGTCTGACCACAGAACAGTTTTCTACTTTGCCACAGTCCATTTTAAATGAGCCTTGGCCCATGAGAAAACGCCTGCGCTTCTGGATCATTTTTAGATATGGCTTCTTTTTTGACCTAAAGAGTTTTAGCCGGCAACAGCGAATGGCACAGTGGATTGTGTTCACCGACAATGTTTTCTGAAAGTATTCCTGAGCCCATGTTGTGATTTCCATTACAGTAGCATTCCTGTATGTGATGCAGTGCCGTCTAAGGGCCCGAAGATCACGGGCATCCAGTATGGTTTTCCGGCCTTGACCCTTACGCACAGAGATTGTTCCAGATTCACTGAATCTTTGGATGATATTATGCACTGTAGATGATGATATTCAATCTCTTTGCAATTTTTCTCTGAGAAACTCTTTTCTGATATTGCTCCACTATTTTTCTGCAGCATTGGGGGAATTGGTGATCTTCTGTCCATCTTGACTTCTGAGAGACGCTGCTACTCTGAGAGGCTCTTTTTATACCAATCATGTTGCCAATTGACCTAATAAGTTGCAAATTGGTCCTCCAGCTGTTCCTTATATGTAGATTTAACTTTTCCGGCCTTTTATTGCTACCTGTCCCAACTTTTTTTGAATGTGTAGCTCTCATGAAATCCAAAAAAAGCCAATATTTGGCATGACATTTCAAAATGTCTCACTTTTCAACATTTGATATTTTATCTATATTCTATTGTGAATAAAATAGTTTATGAGATTTGTAAATTATTCCTTTCCTTTTTTACTCACAATTTGTACAGTCCCAACTTTTTTGGAATCGGGTTTATACACATACACATACAACACACACACGCATACACAAGCTTGACTTAACTTTTTTTTTTTTTTTTGGCTCACTAGCCCTCACTGCCACAATAATGTTGTGGAAATAACCGTTTCATGATAAAGTTTGACTACTGCACAAGAAAGTACTTAAATTGGTATTTCCTGTCTTTTTTGGCCCACATAAGGGCTTTTTTTTGCCTAACCTTATAAATGTGAGCGTAATCTTTTTATATCATTCTTGCTTGCTTAATAAGTTCAGTTATATAATAAGACAACACTACATGCCTGTTACCAATCAAATGAAATCGCATCAACAAATTGATCTTTCCACTGGCAGAAGACACCGAAGCACTGAATCAATGGCATTAGATGCATTTACAACAAAGTGGCTTGATGAAGCTAAATATAGCTGAATGGCATTTACACTGCAGAATTAATAACCTCGCAAAAAATTTTATCAGCTTAATAGTTTTACATCAGTTTATTTATATATACAATTCGTCTGGCGCTAAACGTTATTGATATTTTATTCGAACGGTACAAACCATCGATAACGATATAAAGAAATGTTTTGATAATAGGCGCACGATATAGGCACGTGCATATGAGGTGATGCAGACAGCACACACAACACATCCTGTATGCCGCGAGAGAAGATGTGAATAAAAAAATGAATATTAGTCTAATTTAAAATAAACATTTGAATTTGAATGCAAAAATAGTACAATCGAATGTTTTGGCTGCATTACAGGGAGCGTCATCAGTGGCACGCGAGATGCGGTGATGTTGATGTAAGTGACGTTGATGCATTTTAATGTTTTGTCAGTTTAGCCCACGAGATGTGCCGCTGCTGTGTTATTCATTCAAAATATTAGAGAAATGTATTAGCTCAATGCGTAGAAGATCTTGATTGGGTTAAAACCGATACCAAGCCATTCACACAGAACGCATATTCAACACGTTTTCTAGACGGACAAGACTGCTGCACTCGCGTCACACAAGAGATGTAAAGAAAGCCATGCAAAGTTAAAACAGTTTAAACGTTTAGAAAACGCGACGCGAATTTGTGAAGGTTTATTCCTTTTCTCTGCGTCTCATATGTTTTTAAAGGCAATATGTGTGATGGGCGATTCGGCTCTTTGGCAATGCATATACATGATGCTGTTTTGTTCATAATTATGCAATTTAAATAATACCAAATTATATATATATATATATATATACCTATATATATATATATATATAATGATGTATGTATGTATATAATATATATATATATATATAATATGTGTGGATGTATGAGATATAAATATATATAATATCTCTAATAGTATTAAGGGATGCACCGAAATCGGGCCAGTAAAATTTTTCGGTGGTCCGAAAATGGCCCAAAAGTGCATTTTCGGTTTTCGGCCGAAAGACTTTTATCACCGAAACAATACGGCCGAAATGTTGTGATGACGCAAACTGAAACCGCGACCTGCACGTGCTTGTCTGAAGCAACATGTCTGCGGTGTGGACGTATTGTATATCTGAGAAAGACCCACAGACAGCGATTTGCAAAACATGTAATGCCGAAATTTCAAGAGGGGGTGGGTGCATCTGCAAAGACTTTCTCCATGTCGGGTTTAATTTATCACCTGAAATCCAAACATTCTGATCGCTACGCTGAATATGAGAGGAACGCGGCACAGAAAAAGAAAACGCCGAATATTCAGTGCATTCCTAATTCTTATCCAAAACAACTAGATGTGATATGAGTGTGATACATAGATACAAAGATGGCACGCAAGTACTTGTCTGCTCCGTGCACAAGCACTGACAGCGAGAGACTGTTCAGTGCAGCAGCTCATGTTCTCGATGAGAAGAGGAACATACTTCACTGTGATAAAGCAGAGAAGCTACTTTTCATCAAAAACCTGCCACTTTACCTCAAGAAGTAGAATGTGTTTGTCTAGTGTTTAAATATTTATTATCCACTTTGCACATCTGCAATTATTGGTGCATTTGTTGTTGTTAAAGTTCTACGGTTAACATATGGGCTATGGCAGTCTATTATGTTGAAGGCCTACAGAGAAATATTGTTGTATCTTTAAGCAGTTGCACTTGTTCTGAATGCACTTTCTTGTAGTAGTCCTACAGAGAAAAATTTAAAATGTACTTGACCTAAATGCACTTTGTTTTTATGAGAGAACATTTCATTTTAAAACCTTTCTGCAGGCCAGTAGGCCTGTATATTATTATTTAATGTACACATGAGTGGGGTCAAGTTAAACATTTTAGTTTGAATTTTATTTTATTATACTTATTGTTGCAATGTGCTAAATAAATATTTCCATAGTTTGTAATTGATTTATTCTTTGAAACTTTAATATTAATTTATGCAATTGCAATGCCTTGATTTTAGTAAAGTTAGTACACAGTCATAGCCATAAATGCAATGGTACTAATAATTGGCATAATTTCTTTCGGTGTTTCGGTTTTCGGCCTTGGTTTCCTCTTTTTCGGTTTTCGGTTTCGGTTTCGCCCAAGATTTTCATTTTCGGGGCATCCCTAATTATATTTGATTTAGACGTTATGCACGTTTTTATAGACAGTTATTTGCATTGACAATTTAAAGGGGCATATGATGTTGCTAAAAAGAACTTTATTTTGTCTATTTGGTGTAATGAAATCTGTTTATGCTGTTAAGGTTTAAAAAACACATTATTTTCCACAATGTACATTACTGGTTCTCCTCTATGCCCCGCCTTCCTGAAACACATCGATTTTTACAAAGCTAATCGGTCTGAAAAAGTGAGGTGTGCTCTGATTGGCCGGCTGTCCAGTGCGTTGTGATTGGCCGAATACCTCAAGCGTGTGACGGAAATGTTACAACCCTTACCATACTGTGATGCCGTGTCCTGGCCGGAGCGATGATTCAAAAACATTAAAACCCATTATGAACTAGGCATTTGTTGCATCCAGTGGACATAATTACGGATTATAATGACTTATTACTGTCTTTTTACGCGTTGCGTATCACGCTGCGTAAACTTAAAACCATGTCTGCATTTGTGATCGAGAAATTACAAACAACAAGCGCTACACTACACTGATCAAAACTCGCCTTTGAATCGTCAGTTGCAAATTCTTTAAATATAAAATTTATATATACAAGAACTTACTTACAGTCTGTGAGTCAGAACAGGCAGCATTGTAGTCTACTCTCACAGGATGAGGAAACAGTCCTACATAAAATGCGCTGAACACATCTGAATATTTGGGTTGGAAGTGTTCTTGGAACAGTGTTGTAAATACAACTTAACCTAGTTGTATTTTCTAGTCGTGTCCTCTTTTGGAAGGCAAAACAAAGTACTTTCGCTTTCACAATGAAACACAGCATCACACACGGCGGCCTTGAGTGAGCTGACGGGCTAGAGTGAGGAGCGTCCGGAGGGCTTGCGCAACCACATGTGATGACCCCGGTCTGGACTCCGCTTCGTCCACTGTGAAAGCCGAAAAATTGAATTGCCATCATATGACCCCTTTAATGCGCAGCATTATTTTGCTCATTGCGCCCTCCTGTGTCCTTGGGAGACAAGACAAAAGTTTCCTTAAAGGGTTAGTTCACACCAAAATGAAAATTAGGCTGCGTTTTACTCACACCCGAGGCATCCTAGGTGTACATGACTTACTTCTTTCAGACGAATCCAATCGGAGTTATATAAAAAATTGTCTTTGATCTTTCAAGCTCTATCGTTGCATTCCTTCGGTTCAAAAGACGTGAAATAAAAAGCAACTTTCCATAAAAAAAGTGTCTCACACATGCTCCGGGGGGTGAACAAACGCCTCCTTTAGCGAACCGATGCGTTTTTGTAATAAAAATATCCACATTCAAAACGTAATAATCAATTTAATATAGCTTGCGCTCACTGTTATACACGGAAGCAGCTCCAGGCGGATGACGCATGAGGTCAGCGTTGCGCATGCGCCGCTCAGAAGTGACGCACGCGGAGAGATCGAAACAAAACAACAGTCACTTATTAGAAGTATAGAACGAGGATTTGTAAATAAGAATGTCGGAGGATTTCGATATAAACTAAGAGGAGACTTGTTTTTCCTTTGCTAAAGTAAGGAAACTTTTGCTTCCTTTGATCCTGTAAACAAACGTTGTTTTTCACGAGACTCACCAGCGCATGAGCAACACTGAACTCGTACGTCATCCGCCCGGAATTGCTTCCAGTGTACAACAGTAAGCGCAAGCTACATTAAAATGATTATTACATTTTGAATATGGATATTTTTCCTACAAAAACGCATTCGATTCGCTACAGAGCCTTTGTTCACCCCCTGGTCCGTGTAAGACTTCCTTTTAGGAAAGGTGCTTTTTCTTTAAAACGTCTATTTGACAGAAGCATGCAAGACCCCGCTGAGTTGCACGATCTAGCTCAAATATCAAAGACCTTTTTAATTTAACTCCGACTGGATTTGTCTGAAAGTAGAAAGTCATATACACTTAGGATGCCTTGGGGGTGAGTAAAACATAGCCTAATTTTCATTTTGGGGTGAACTAACCCCTTAAGACTATTTAATCTGGCCTAAAACTTTTTATAAATTGAATTTTGTGTTTGACTGCTAAAACAAACAAAAAAAGCTAAATAAATTGTTGTTTGTCTTAATAAATTGGGCAAATTAAAAATACAGTGATTAAATGTAAAAAAAAAAAATTCTATTGCACTGTTTTAAAAAAAGGTTATAAAAACAATTCAATAATAATCGATACCAAACGATATGAAACATTATATCGTTGGTATATTTTTTTAGCTATATCGCCCAGCCCTAATACAAATATGAAATGTTGGAAAAAAGCAACAATAGGCTACTTTTAAATTTGAACGTAAACTGCCGGTAGACCGCAGCAAGTGACTGTCTGAATAAGTGAGTCATTGAGGCGTTCATTCAAATGATCCATTCAGACAGTTGACTCATTCAAGAATGAAGCAAGTGCCTTTCTTTATGAATGGGTTATAATCATTGACTCAATTCATGCTGTGATCTTTGTTTGGAATTGTAACCAAAACCAAATAGACCAATAAAGTTCAACATATGACAAAATTGTGTCCAAAATGTAAGTAATTTAATATTAACTACTCATTTGAACTCTTGTATAAAATTTATTGTAACAAATTTGCAATCATGGTTTTCAGGGAAAACTGCACTCTCTTGGTCGTGTCACGTTGCTTATTATATTTGGCTATATAATATGTTATTAATATAAAAGCTAAGTTTTTACCACAGTAGGTTTCTTATGTGTGCAGTTGTGTACATTTGTTTTGATTTCTCCATGCGATTCTCTCATACACAGACAGGCTGTGTGAGCCTCAACTGATGCGACATTGTCACTGTCAATGCATTATCTATAATCAATCACCGTCTACAATGAATGTAATTAATTAAGAATCATTCTCGGCGAAATTTCGGCACTTCCCTAGTTAGATCTTTTGATCAGGTTAGTCGTCCAGTCGGGCAAGTAATCTTCTCTTTCAGTCCACCTCCTTGGACTAGACATAGTGAACAGCTGCACAATCACTAAATTAATTAAATAAGAATTACTTTACTTTATAATGACTTTTTTTTCTTTTTATAGATGATTGTTTTTTAGATCCCTTTAATGTTTTTTTTATTAATATGGAAATGAAATAATGAAATAAAATACTATAAGCAAAAACTACCAGTAGATGGCGGTAAATGTCTTAAATGAGCAATTCATTTTTAGTCATTCGTTTCAACAGCTGATTCATTCAGGAATTAAGTAAACAGCTCCTTTTATGAATGGAGCTTTGAATCACTGGTTCACAAGATTCGTTCAAAACACTGATTCATTCAGAAATTGTGTTTTGCTTGGAGACGCACAACAGCCCTGCTGTGGCTTGATAGGTAATATTATCATTGGAAAAACTGAGCAAAAACAAGAACCCACCTGGTATGTCTCAACGGGTCGATTCTCCATATTGAGGTCCCAGATTTTGACGGACAGGTAGTCTCGGGTCATCATGTATCGGCCATTGTGACTAAACTTCACGTCTGAGATGGAGGAAATGATTTCAGAAAAGAAAGAGCGGTTGCTGGGGTCCTCAGGCTCCTCGAACACTAGACAAAGCAGAGGAGAAAGGAACGTGCTTTTTTTACAAACACTTTTATACGACTAACACATGACATCACAGTATATGCTATTTAGAAAACAACAAAATACAAAGCTTCATTGGATTAAGTGGCATATATGATGCGGCCGGCTCATATAACTCACATTTAGAGTGCTTGTCACAAAGTGCTGATGCACGCATGTCACACAGGCGGATAGTGCCTTTGCTGCTGCTGTAGACAAACGTGTTACATTGGTGAGGGTGGAACTCCGCAGCTGTAATCACCTCCGTCAGCTCCTCCATGTTGGCTGGTTTTATGTCCACAATGTCTGACGCGGAGTTAAAGCCACACAACATTGCTGAACTGACACAGAGAGATTTCAACATGACATTCACAACCCAAATCAACACAGCACCCCACAACAATGCTTTTTAAACCCTCCTACAATTAGGCTTGCCGCGGTAGACGGTGATACCGGTGTTAAGCCGCTACACCAGTTACATCACTTGTCCACCACGTCACCGACCCCCATGTCATTTAGATTTTTTTTATAGTAATAAAAATCCTTTAGTTCAGTAAAAGAACAGACACTACAATTAAAAACTGAACGCGGCTGCACAATGCAGCGTGCCGAATGACAGTCGCATCACAGATCAATTTCCTTTCTTTTTTTCCCAGTGAGGATAGTGATTCGAGCTGAATGACAAGAAGAGTGGGTGAGAAGACAAGCATCGCGGATGATTTAGTTTCGAAACTAGATGCAAAAGCGCCTGTTTGGCAATATTTTGGATTTTGAAAAGCCTATTGATTTTGCCGTTTATCTGGTGATTTTGGAAGTTTTTTTTTTTTAAACATTCGTTTCTTGTTTGATTGTTTCCACATTGTTTGCTGATTTTTACTTTATTTTAACTTTGTGTCATTTATTTATTTTATTTGACATTCGTTTTGCTAATAAACTTTCTACGTTTCTTATTTATTTGGTTATATATTATACATGTTTACTTATTTCCAGTTTTGTATACTTATTTAAACTTTATGCAAGTTATTTGTTATTTTATATTAGGCATAGCTTGCCCTATAGCATGGTGTATTTTTATTTGTTTTGTTAATAAAAGTTCTATGTTTTATATATAGGCTAAAGTGAGTTTGACGTTGTATTTTGTTTTTGCATTCAAGCAATTGACGCCGAACTGCCGTCAATTCAAAAGTGAATGTAAAATGCGCACGGCGAAGGAAAGCGAGCAAGAGGGAAAATTCAAACGAACTAAAAACGAACAATTTCTTTACTCCGAATTGCCGCTATTTTAAAGTGAAAGTAAAATGGGCACACCGCTTTTACAAGCTATTTAAAAGCGAAGGAAAGCGAGGAAAAGAGGGAACGCCCCGCCCCCACGGTGATACCGGTATTACCGGTGTTGTCACACGTCGATTAACCGGTGGGAAAATTTCCTCACCGTCACAACACTACTACCTATCCTCCAAATAATTCCCATTTCACTTATAGGAACTAATCTGTCCGGTCTGTGATCTCTAAGTGCCACATGTTGATGCGCAGGTCGTCTGCAGACAGATAGGTCTCGTTGTCGCTGTTGACTGAGATGGAGTTGATGTGGTAGGTGTGCCCATTGGCAAAGACCCGCCGCGGACTAGCCTCCACCATGAGATCCATAGGCCTGAATACTGGCACCTGTACACAGAGTTCACATGCTTATTTGCCATTTCAGCCTAACGTAATTGTTTTTATGAATATATAACAGTCATGGAGAGCAAAAACATAAACGGTAAGCAACTTTCTAAGTTTAGGGTTTGCAAATGTTTTTTCAGCAAGGATGCATTCAATATCAAAAGTGTCCTGTTTAGTATTAAAAACAACCTGATTTATTTCAAATTTTGTTACAAAAATTTTTATATCAAATAAATGCGGCTCACAGTTTCCAAACAAAAAAACATTAAGCAGCACAACCTGTTTTTCCTAACAATGATAATGTTTTCTTGAGCAGCAATTTAGCATATTAGAATGTTTTCTGAAGGAATTTGTGACACTGAAGACTAGAGTAATGATGCTGAAAAATTTGTTTTTCTAAATTGTAATATTTCACAATATTATTTTTACTGTATTTTATTACAAAAAAAAACTTTGTAAAAAAAAAAAAAAGCCTTGTTTATCTTAAGAGAAAAAATATTGACCCCAAGTTTTTGAAAGTCAGTGTAAATGCAAAAAACTGTTATATGTTATAATAACTGAAAATTAGTGGATACGATTACATTTAGGTAGATTCTACATCAATACCGAATTCTTGAGTGTTTTTTTTTTAACACCAAGTCCGTTTCTATGGCTATTTATATGCAGAGAAACATTTATAGCAAATTAGATCAGATTTTTAAAATATATTTTTGCTGAAAACTCTATACTTGAGTGTAAAGTGTGGACAAGCGTTCATGACTCACCCGCAGAGTTGTGATGGTAGAAGCATCTCTGTAGCGCCCATCCTCCTCTTTAAGATTGTATCCCTCTGGTCTCTTGTCACGTTCACTGATCTTCCACAACTTTATAGTTTTATCTGCAATCGAAAGTACAGAATAACGTCACCTTCTAATGCAGGATCAGCCTACTGACTCATGCTAAAACTAATTATGTGAGCCAAAAAAAAAAACCCAAGCCTATTTCCATGTGTATTAAGAGGTAGTGTGACTGGCATAACAAATCAAGTTGACAGTTCACTAAATTCTGAAAACATCTGGACATTTTTCCCATGTCTAAGCAGTCTAATCTTTCTCCAGTATGTGGGTGAGCAGAAGATCGGCACACAGTCTTTTTAAGAGTCTTAAATACACACCGGTTGCATAATATTTCGAAGAGTTCGTATTTTTAGACAGCATGGAGACGCATCAGTGAGTCAGGGAAAAATATGGAGAATTAGCAGAGCTCACATCAACTCACAGAAGTTATTATATGCATCTTCAGTTGAAAATATGGAGGAATCTGTATTGACTATATTACAAGCATAAACCAGTCTGTAGAGTGCTGAATTTTTAAACCCATAAGTAACCCCGGAGATTTCAAGTAATCGTTTAACATTTCAATTAAAAAGTGATATATTAAATCTCAATTAAAAATATAAAATCAATATTAAAAATATATAAAAATGAATCCCAGCATGCACTGCAATATAAAATTATGCATTAGTTTGTGACTTGGGATGGCAATTTTGTGGTTTGCAGAGACTTAAAAGTTTACTTAATATTAAGGGTCATACATAAGAATTAAATGTTCATAAAAAAAACGAACTAACTAAAGCTGTGTTGTAATAAGGCTGGATCGAGTTAGCCAAATAAAATAATACTAAAAAAACTAATAACAATGTAGTTTTTCTGACAACAATTTATCATTGAATGAACTATACAACCAAACATTTTTTAATATTTTAGTTATTTTAACTAAATAAATAAAAAATATTAATACTAAATCTAATGAATGATTTTTGTGAATCACAGTATGTACATCCTTGAATACTGCATTTGGTGTTATTTTCACAGCAAAATACAATATATGCAATAATTTGTGAATAATACTATAATAATTCTTATTATTTTTAATAACTTACATTTCACTTTTTAACTTACAGCCCTAATATGCAAAAACAGGTAATAACGTGAAACTATTCGAGTATACAAGTAAAACCTTCAAGAATTTTTTTACTTTTAGATTGGATTTATTTAAATTACCTATTACTTTTTTTATTTAATTTTTTCGAGAATTTAGACTAGATTATCTTTTTTTAATGGTGTAATTAGGTCTTTTATTTATTTTGAGAATTTTAGAATTAGATTATTATTTTTTTTACATTATGCATTGGTGAATTTTACATTACATTGGAGAATTTTAAAACTAGAAGTTTTTTTTTTTAAATGAATAATTACATAATATTGGCATTTTTATATCTAAAAAATCCCCAGCACTCTCGTATGAACTCCTAGGGTCAGGTTTTACGTTACTATGCATCTCCATCCTCAGTTAAATAGGAGATCTTGATTGTTCTGTGTGACCTGCGCATAATGGCCTTTTCCACTGCATGGTACGCACGGTACGGTTCACTTTTGGGGGGTTTTCCACTGGGTACAGTACCTGGTACTTTTTTTAGTACCACCTTGGTTGGGGTTCCAAGCGTACCGTACCGTTACCAAAACGTGACGTGTAAACTCTGCTGATCACGGATTGGCCGGAGAGGTTCGTCACTACCTGCGTCACTGAACTTAGACACAAACATAAAGAAGCGCTAGATTTAAATCAGCATAGCCAGCGAAGGATTGAACGCAACTGTTCTGAACGAGCGCACCTTTTTTTTAACCAAAAAGTTTTGTTGTCTGTTGCTGAAGTACAGACGTTCCTCTTGTTAGAGGAGCGGATCCAGCGAGAGCTTGCTGGGGCGACGCGGAATGAAAAAGTTTTTCAGGAGTCGCGGCAGTAGAGGCGGCGCAACTATAACGACATGTGAATAATCCCGCCCACTCTAAAGCGGTACTGAACTGCAGTGGAAACGCAAACCGAGCCGAACCGAGCCGTGCTGTACCGTACTGAGCCGTACCGAGCCGAGTCGTACCACGCAGTGGAACAGCGCCATAAGACTCCACAGAGTCCCAGTGCTCTACTAACCATTTGTGGACAACAAAAATTGTGCAGCGTTCTTTTGTGGTAGCCAGCGGATCTTGTTAATCTTTTCCTCGATTTCCAAGCTCTTCAGGTAGTCGAATTCAGGCTCGTGGCTCTGAAATGTGCTGTAAACATTGTATTCACTACGGCACTGTGGCTGACTCTTGTTCTGGAAAAAGAAAAGCCCATTTTTGTGAGAAAGACATAAGTGGGAATGAAAGCGGAAATAATGTTACTATGAAATCGCCTGATCCTTTACCTCAGTCTCTTGCTGGAAGATGACAACTCGACCGCCTTTATCCCCTGTGGCTAGCAGCTCTCCTGAGTGGTTGAACTCCACAGTAGAGATGATGTCGGCTGTAGACGGGCAGAAACAGACGTACACACATCTGTCAGATTTCCTCCACCCTCATCCCCCCAAAAGATACATATAACTGACTGATCACAACAGCCACTGGGATCTTGCCAAAAACACCCACAGCAACCATAATTTAATGTGCGAGTTGCTTCAAACATATTTAGCCTCAAAAGTCAGAGAGACACTGACTGACTCAACGAGATAAATCTTTAAATAAAAAGGATCTGTGACATGCAGATCTATAACCCAGATTCCTGCTACAATATATGCTCCTGAGACAGATGTCTCGGTCAACGATGAGCTGTAGACTGACTCACACCAATTTATCCCTTTATAAACCAGTAGAGCAGAAGAACGCAGGAGAAAATAAGAAAGCAAAGGCCCTTTGTGTAATCTGACCTCCCTGAGGGCCAAAACTGAAACAAAGTCACTGAATTGGGCCAGAAGACTTTAATAAAAGGCTTGTAAAATACAAACTGAAGACTTAAGGCGAAAATGCTTGGACATTACTGCTCGCACACAAACATTTTGATTATCATAACATAATATTGTGTAATATATATATTGTCACAATATTTCGCAATACAAAACTGCAAAAGAGCGACAATATGTATTGTGGATAGTTCACCCAAAATGAAAGTTTAGACATTTAATTTAGGATTGTATTTAAACAAAAACACAGATAAATGCACATACATCAAACATGTTTAACCCATGAGCTTTCATTTTTCAATAGCAGTTAATAAATTATAGTGAATCTTTCATCAAAAATATTAGAGCCCGACCGATATATCTGTTTGCCGATATTATCGGCCGATATGAGTCTGTCACCGATATATCGGTATCGGCGAATATGCCGACGATATGAAATATTTTTTTACAGAACATGTGGAATATGGAAAACCATTGAAACTTTGAATGGCCATATCTCCGTAATGGCGCGGCGAATACACACCAAATTCGGGGGATCTCTTCAACTCGAGGAAGCCTCTCGAACGCGAATCGAGTGTACGACTAGAGGCCTGCTTTCGAATGAGACCCCCCCGAGTCGATAGCCCCCGGGGTTCGGGAGTTACGGTTGGTTAAATTCGCGGTCCGGCGCCGACTGATCTAGTGATCCCGGGGGGCTACCGACGCACAGAGGGGTGGCGTTCACGAGGGCTCCTCGAGCTGAAGGGATCCCCCGAATTTGGTGGAGATCCGCCGGCGCGTTCGCGAGATAGTGACACCAGTCAACACTTTCACTTCAGTAAGGAGGTTTCTTGTTCAGACAGCAGCATTCAAGCGTTGTCTTATTGGACCGTAAGTGCCCTGCGAAGTGGACTTCACATGAAATTCTGCCAAGATTCCAGTTCCAAGGGAACGTACACATTAAATTCAAAGGGCATTAAAGTGCGCGAGACGTGAGTTTATATTGTATTTATTTACAGAGGTAGGGGACAGCAGGGCACAAAGTAACACTTTTTGACATTCTCAGTTTGTGTAAATCCACATGAGGTTCAGAATATAATTTTTTTATCCACAGTAATTTCACACTTGTCTAGTACAAATATGTCACTTTGTTTCATAATTACAGTTTATAAGTTTTTCTTTATTTACCCTCAAAAAAAACGGAAGTGAAATGTGACAACATTCCCCGTAGATGGGGTACATTGTAACATCTGAGGAGCATGTTGTAACATGACCATATGGCAGCTTAAAATGTTATCTGATCGAATGCAAAAAATATACAAGACAAACTAAAATATTTTGTTATATATATATTTTTTTTTTTAAAGTATATATTTTATATAAAATAATGCCATTATTATATAAATGACATTAAACATTGACTGTCAGTCTTTATTCACCGGTTTCTCGTTGTTTCGAGAGTAAATAGTTTAAATTACATCGCTAATGTCATAGAAAAGCACATTGTAACGCAGTGTTACAACGTGCCCCATCTGCGCAACTGGAATTTAAAAATGGTTAGCGTCTTCTGATAGTTAGCGAAGCATTAAAAAAAAACTATCGAAACTGATAAATAACAGATTGGAGATTAAAAAAATAATAGCAGATCTGTCTCATTTTAAATTAATAATAAAAACTGAGATAAAAAATGTTTACTTAAGCCAGAATTTTAATGTTACTATGGTAAAATAAATATTCAAACCACGTGTGTTACAACTAACCCCCCGTTATTTTGTGCATCGCACTCCCCTATATTATGTCACACTTCTCTAGTAAGTTTCGTTCGGTGTATGAAGACAAGTGCAAATCCATGAATGAATGTTCCAAAGTGAAATAAACTTCAACGGAATAAAGTTGAATAAACTTCAACTTTACTGTTCAGTGCACTGATGTCAGACTCATTTTGGATAGTAAAGTTTGTTAAATTGTTAAATGCCCTTACATATCTCTGTCACCATTATAAGTGTTCGATCACCACATTTGAGTGATCATTGCAAAAATGTGTATATGTATATACAGTGGGTACGGAAAGTATTCAGACCCCCTTAAATTTTTCACTCTTTGTTATATTGCAGCCATTTGCTAAATCAAGTTAATTTTTTCCTCATTAATGTACACACAGCACCCCAAATTGACAGAAAAACACAGAATTGTTGACATTTTTGCAGATTTATTAAAAAAGAAAAACTGAAATATCATATGGTCCTAAGTATTCAGACCCTTGCTGTGACACTCATATATTTAACTCAGGTGGTCCATTTCTTCTGATCATCCTTGAGATGAGTCTACACCTTCATTTTTGTCCAGCTGTGTTTGATTATACTGATTGGACTTATTTGGAAAGCCACACACCTGTCTATATAAGACCTTACAGCTCACAGTGCATGTCAGAGCAAATTAGAAACATGAGGTCAAAGGAACTGCCTGAAGAGCTCCGAGACAGAATTGTGGCAAGGCACAGATCTGGCAAAGGTTACAAAAAAAATTTCTGCTGCACTTAAGGTACCCAAGAGCACAGTGGCCTCCATAATCCTAAATGGAAGACGTTTGGGACGACCAGAACCCTTCCTAGAGATGGCCGTCCGGCCAAACTGAGCTATCGGGGAGAAGAGCCTTGGTTGAGAGAGATGAGAGAGGTAAAGAAGAACCCAAAAGATCACTGTGGCTGAGCTCCAGAGATGCAGTCGGGAGATGGGAGATGGGAGAAAGTTGTAGAAAGGCAACCATCACTGCAGCCCTCCACCAGTCGGGGCTTTAGGGCAGAGTGGCCCGACGGAAGCCTCTCCCCAGTGCAAGACACATGAAAGCCCGCATGGAGTTTGCTAAAAAACACCTGAAGGACTCCAAGATGGTGAGAAATAAGATTCTCTGGTCTGAGGAGACCAAGATAGAACTTTTTGGCCTTAATTCTAAGCGGTATGTGTGGAGAAAACAGGCACTGCTCATCACCTGTCCAATAAAGTCCCAACAGTGAAGCATGGTGGTGACAGCATCATGCTGTGTTGGTGTATTTCAGCTGCAGGGACAGGACGACTGTTTGCAATCGAGGGAAAGATGAATGCGGCCAAGTACAGGGATACCCTGGATCAACAAAAAAAACCTTCTCAGAGTGCTCAGGACCTCAGACTGGGCCGAAAGGTTTACCTTCCAACAAGACAATGACCCTAAGCACACAGCTAAACTAACGAAGGAGTGGCTTCACAACAACTCTTGTGACTGTTCTTGAATGGCCCAGCCAGGAGCCCTGACTTAAACCCAATTGAGCATCTTTGGAGAGACCTAAAAATGGCTGTCCACCAACGTTTACCATCCAACTGACAGAACTGGAGAGGATCTGCAAGGAGGAATGGCAGAGTATCCCCAAATACAGGTGTGAAAAACTTTCCCAAAAAGACTCATGGCTGTAAAAAGGGTGCTTCTACTAAATACTGAACAAAGGGTCTGAATACTTAGGACCATGTGATATTTCAGTTTTTCTTTTTTAATAAATTGCAAAAAATGTCAACAATTCGGTGTTTTTCTGTCAATATGGGCTGCTCTGTGTACATTAATGAGGAAAAAAAAATTCACTTAAATGATTTTAGCAAATGGCTGCAATTATAACAAAGAGTGAAAATTTAAGGGGGTCTGAATACTTTCCTTACCACTGTATATTCTGTTTATGTATACTGTATTCTATATACACAGTACCAGTCAAAAGTTTGGACACACAAATGGGAAAGTGTCCAAATTTTTGACTGGTACTGTACTATAATATACACAAAGAATATCAGCCGATATATCGGTATTGGCCTTTTTTACCCCCTAATATCGGTATCGTATCGGCCCCAAAAAAAACATATCGGTCGGGCTCTACAAAATTGCACACTAAATAGTGACGTAAACCGACCCGCTTTTTAATACATGTTAACAGGAGTCAATCATTTATAATCGCGGCATCGTCTGTTAAAATCAACATGCATCTACACTAAAGATCTACACTATGCGGTTGTTTTGGCTGTATTACTTTTTTGTCTCATGCAGCGCACTGCCTGCGTCTGAGTAAACAAAAAAAAACAACAAACAAAAAAGTGCATGTGATATTAACAGACGAACTACGCTCATATTTATAATTCCAAACAATCAGTAAGCGACAGGTGCTAGGAAACGCTGTTTTGTACTCATTTATTGACGAGTCGGCTGCGGTGAGGACAACTGAATGTGTGCTTCTCTGCCGCTCACTGCACAGAAAAGACGCCGAGAGAGGTGACACTTCTCCGGGAAAGACAGACCTGTGTTCGTGGGACAGCATGGCAAAATCTTCCAATGAAACCATAGCTAAGTTTCTCAGTATGAATATTCTATGGAAAAAAGCGCTAAAGGGGTCTGAAAGTTGCTAAATCTAGTGCTAAAGTCACGCTCGTGTGTGTGAGACGCGGGAGCTGATGGCAGGGGGCGGTGGATATTTGTGGCAGTCAATGTGGATATTGTGGATGAGTTCTTCGGTGTCATCACGTTCTATTAGTTCTACAGCTTCAGTTTTGGAACTTTCACGGTTCGTAACACATAAAGCTGTTCCCTCACCACAGTGCAACTGTGAAAAGGGACCCCTTTCAAACAGTGTCGCATTCCGAACGTTGTTTAAGCGACATACACACCGGTATTACTGTATTTTAAAAATTCTTATCATAACAAAAATAAACAGGTATTCGGTATGAACCAGTATACCACCCAGCACTATTATACAGGCCTATTACCAACATGGAACCAATATATTTAGTTAAAACATTTATTTGACTGTTTGGTTCAAATTGTGGTTGACGTGATTTTGAATCTGAACAAACCATAAATCAATTTTAGCTACATCACCCAGCCCTCTATGTTGATTAATCTCAGTTATGCTAAACAAAAGAAAAATCTACAGAATTTACTGTATAACCATCAACATTAATAGAATTCGAGATTCACAATCAGCTTTGTCATAAACATGCTTCTAACTCAGAAATCCAGTTCCAGACTTATAAAACGGAGCCATAAGCACATTTCACAGTGAAGCTAATATAGGCACAACTGAACAGCGCAAGTGTTTCTTTTAAGCAGCTTACAAAAAAGTGCTCTGCATTGCGGAGAACGTAACATGCATTTGAACTTGAATGTCTGAATTCAGTCGATTGGCTGGTAGCAAACAAAGCAAAAGTGTGCTGCAAGACTCTTGGAGAGTGAAGTCTGGTGAATTAAAGGTCATAATCCACCACACAGTCTCTGACTTGACATCCTGCTGTTGGCAGGAAACTAGACCGATACGTCAAGCTGTTGCCTTCACCACTGACTAGCACTATTAATAAGCATGACAATAGGTGTGTCCCAATTCACGTACTTATGTGCTAATCTATAGCATTTTGTAGTGTTCGCACTGAATAATCCTACAAGTACTGCACTTCAAATCCCTGGATGATACACTACACTAAAACACAAAGTCTGGAATATTGGAGTCTTCATGCACTCAAAAGTCACAGTTTTCCATACGTAGCAGAATAAGAAGAAATGGGAAAATCAGACTGGATGCTGGAGGACAAATTAACCATCTAAACGACAGTACAGAGTGCGCAAAAGTGCCTACAGCTTTTGACTTGTTGGTTCTAGAAGTATTTTTACCATGTATTTTTTTCCATAGGGATTTTAAAAGTAGGGTTGGGTATCGTTTGGGTTTTTTTCGATACCGGTGCCAAATCAATACTTTTAAAACGGTTCCGGTGCCTAAACGGTGCCTGAACCCATATTTATTAAAAAATAAATAAATAAATAACCCCCCCCCAAAAAAAATTATGGATTGGCCATTAGAACAGAAATAGAATAGAGAGTGCAAATGTTAGAGGGTCAAGTTTTTATAATAAAAAAACAAGCAGATAAAATTAGAAGTAGCATTAGAATAGAGAGTGCTAGAGTTAGAGGGTCAAATGAAGATGAAAGATGTGTTTTCAGCCGTTTCTTGAAAATATTAAGGACTCAGCTGCTTGGATTGATTTTGGCAGGTCATTCCACCAGGAGGGAACAATTAATGTAGAAGTCCATGAAAGTTTTATAATAGGTAGAATGCAAAATGTTTCAATACAAGCATTTCAGTCAAAAGTAATTTATGCAATATTTCAAACATTTAACACACTTGGGAAAATCAACCTAAGGCAACAGTTTAAAAGTAGCCCAATTCTGTGGAAAAAACGCAGACTTGGCAACCCTGCATCCAAAAAGAGCTGCCGGAGTCAGCTTTGACTGATCACAGGTCGAGAATAAGGAGAGATGACTGACAAGACCATGCTGGAGTATTTGCTGCTCAACAGATTCTGAGCTCATTGACAAAAATCTGATCTTGTAAGATGTGCTTGCTCCCTTTACAAAGAGTGCTTATCGCGAGAATCGAAAAGTGAAAGAAAGACGAGCAAGATTAAGAAAACAGCGATCTCCGGACATTTTGGGCAATTAAGGAAATCCTGAGCCGGGACGCCTTTTGTAGGTCAAAAGAGGACATGTCCGGGGAAAAAACATGAGGACGTATGGTCACCCTAATTTATGGCTAATCGATGTTTCTTTTTAAGTAGCATATAGAACAACATTTGATGCCTTATTCTTGACAAGAAGCCTTCAAAGATCACAAAAGGACAGAATTTGATGGGGTTGTGGAGTAAAAAAGGGTAGAATTTCTATTTTGTTGGACAAGGTTTGAGAAATGTGAAACAAGGGGGGTGTTTGGCTTGAGGCATTTTAATGTTAAGCATGTTAGCTAGTTAACGGAAGGCTACCTGCCTGCCTCGAGCAAGTGCTCTCATTTCCCGAGTTGTGCTTTTAAGTCGGAATGTGAAAACAACATGGACGCTCTCGTTACCACAAAGATGTGTTGGATTTGTATTATTAGAGCTTTCCGGCTTGAGTTCACGTGCATTTTCTCAGTCGGGAAATTATTTTTCACATGCGGTGCCAGTGATCATGCTTCTTACGTCCGTTTCGGAGAACCAGAGGACAAATATTTCAATTTTTTGTTTTTTTTCGATCGTTCGATAATGGCACCGAAATCTGCGTTCGGATTCGGTTCTAGTACATACCGGTTACACAGGTACTGGTGCCATATTGGTACCGGGTTTCGGTATCCAACCCTATTTAAAAGTGTCTTCATTAAAGAGTTATAAGCAATGAACCAAATCACGAGGTGAATCACAAAATAACGACCTTTGATTTGAAGCAAAAAAGTATTGGAAAATCAGATAAAGGTACAAGACTGTCTACCTTAAAATGGCACAAATAAAGGAAAGAACTACAATCCCATGAAGCACTGCAAATGACAATCAAATAAAAAACAATAGTGAATTATAAAACTTTTAATTTAAAGTTTCTAAAGAAACAATATATTTTAAATGTATTTTTTATTTATTATTATATTGCATGTATTATATTTTAAACCCACTCGATTATGTAATTTGCTGTGAGTGGACATACCCTGCAGAGCTTGTCGTGACTCAGTGATTGGTGTCATTTTTCTGCACAGCATCATGGGTAATGCCGTTTCCCACCATGAATTCAGCTGCTAAACGCAATTATTTTTAAATAAGTTGAAATAATGTGAACGGATGGCTTCAACAAAAGCATTTTCCTCTGATTAACAACCTTGGAGCTCACAACAGGTCTGTCTTTAAAGATTTATAAGTTATCATTAAAAATTAATTTGCCTGTGGAGAAACATGGATGGTTTTTACTTTTGGATCCCGACTGTTGCACTCTGTAGTAGAGACCTGCGCGGGACGGATTTTTCAGTCCCGCTCCCGCAAGATTCCGTGCCCACCCGCTCCCGCAGAAAAATATCTTATCTGGGCCCGCTCCCGCCCGCATAAAAGTAATCTATATAGATTTGTTTTAAGTACATCGAAGAAATTTACATGAAATGGTTCTGTAATATCTCCTAAGCTCCACAACATACCCGATAAAATATTTGTTATCTAGGCTAAGCATCAACATTCACAATCCAGTTATTTTTAACTGAAAAGCAAGCATGTGCTGCTGCGTGCATGGTTTGGCATGGCAGAATGCGAGCAGCGCGCTTCCTTTATTATCACTAAAAGCTGACATCTCAGTTAATCACGATCTCATAAAGCTCTGTTATAACAAAATGAACATATGCACAATTAATCTTTCACAATGTATACACTTCGTGTGTTAAAATGAGAGGAATCCTGAGCACGCAATTTCAGCACTGCGGTGAGTAGATTCTAACTTAATCACCTCTTGATTGGCCAATGCGTTCCAGAAATCAACAGCTGAGTCTGTGATTGGCTACATTGCGCAACCCTTTAAACACGTGTTATAAATAGAAACTATGCCTAGCTTGCACGTGTCAATTATTTTAATGTTAATATTAGTTGTTCTTTTTGCTTTTGTGCAACAGATAAATAACAATTTATATGTTTTAGACAATTTATGTTTAGATAATTTCTATTTTGCGGGAGTCCCAGGTACTCCCGCGGGAGTGCAGGTCTCTACTCTGTAGTGTCTCTCATGTCACTGGGGACACACCATTGTCTTTTTGCACACTTTTGAGTATGGTCCATGAATCGCCTGCTTAGACAGGAAGAGACTATTCAGACAGGAACTCACCTTCGGCTACGTCATCATCGATTGCCCCTTTCACTTGTGAAAAGCACCACTGCACATCGTTTCCCCCGCCTCCGGCTCCTGAAACCATAAAAGCCAGTTAAAGTTTGTTGCAGCCCACAAATAAAAATGAACCATGGACATATCTGGGAAAGATACTTTTGAAGCTTTCAAAATATCAATAAACCTATAAGGAACTGTTAATTTGCTAACATTCTCTTAATATTTGATTTGATTTCAAAATAAACTTTCCGTATAACATAAAAACACAAGAGTATACTACAAGAAAGATGGTAGTGAGGAAAGAAGGCATTCTCATCTGACTAAACAAATTGGCCCTTTCATCACAAAAAAAGAAAGCAACGCTAAAATACTGTCTACACTCGCAATAATCCATATCAAATTTAAAGGACAGCTCTTGCATCATTTTTTAATGAGAGTGGAGAAACGGGCTGAGGCAAATCTCGAGGGACCGTTTGAGGCAGCGCCAAACTGGTTGGGTTTGTTCACGAGAAAAGCGGCTACAGGAGACCCAATAAGAGGTCTGTCGGTAAGAAACCTGAATAAGGAGAAAACAGTGATTTTGCGAAAACACAGAAAGAAACTGATCAAATCTTTCCCGTCTCTTGTCAGAAATCAGATAAAATAATAATAATAATTATTAAAATACTTAAATTTCGGACAGTATCTGAACAATTTCTTGTAAGGTTCTTTTGTGTGTGTGTTTTTTTTTTATCTACATATGTTCAGTAGTCATGATATATATACACATATACATTCTCAAATACATAATACATTACAATAACAACTTATACATATATTTAACACCCATTAAGGCGTGTGTGGAGGGTTGATTATTGTTTTGTTTTTGTCAATCAGTGCCATATAAGTGAATCCTCCCACCCCTTAGAAACCGATCTGATTTCTTTTCTGTGAATAAGTCAGAAGGCTTAAAGTTTCAGAAGCTGGAACACATTGGGGTTTGACTCGTTGCTCATGACTCTGCAGAAGCCGGTTAATGTGCCCTAACGTTACTTTAACGGAGGTGATTTAAAGAGGCCGAGATGCCAAGCAGATGTACACACCAGGCCAAGTGATACATGCACACAGAGCACGAGAAGCAGGACACGTTATCCAACGCCTATTCATTTTCACAACCGACACATTAAAAACCCCGTAGCGACCGCGCATCCCCGCTAACGACCGATGAATGGGTTTAGCTGGGACAGATTTCCGCGCAAATGCAGCTCATCGCTGAAATAACTACCCAGATCACAGAGGCGCATCAGTACTCAAATGATCGTCCCATTACGAATAAAGCCCGATCGAAATCAGTTTAGCCGATTTGCTGGCTAACTGGAGGGAAACGAGGCAGCTAAGATGCTAGGCTACTGTCAGCGGATCAGCAAAGCCGACGATGGCTTCAGCACGACCGCTGCGCTCACTGAAACAAATAGAAGCTATCGCTATAATACACCTGATTTAATACAACCCGTGCTTGAGCAGCTCCTAACCGTGCCAAGTTACCTGCCATGGCGAGAGTGGCGATGTCGGACCCTAGTCTCGATCAGCAGTGTGAAGGCAGCGACCAGAGCAAGATTTCCAAGAGAGTCGCCGGAAATGCAGTTTTCCAAAATAAAAGCGCTTGGACGTAATACTCTGAAACATGGAAGAGAGATGCAATTAATTACATAAAATTATTAGAGCGATCCCATGCATTCTATGAACCAGTCAAGCAAGTAAACACGGGTAGGTAAGGCAAGTCCTCCTGTATTTCTCCTGAACCGATTCCATTCATTATTCTGCAAATCTTGGGAATACTAAAAGTCATCTGCTTTTTTTCCATAATAGTTTTTCAGGAGGCACTCCGAGGGTCCTGTCTGTCTGCATGCATTCGTAAATTATATATCTTCACCATGCAATGTTTCTGTACGGTCTACTGTACCTGTGTATTCATGCACTTTATTTAATATTGCTGATGATGTTTTTGCAGCCAGCAGGGCTGATACATTATTTTTCAAAAAAAGTATTAGTGGTAAATGATACTGAAATGTTGATACTGGTGAACTTAAATGATGCCTAAGAGCTTCATGTGACAGGCATCTCTAGTGTTCAGTTTTAATTGCCACAGTGCAGTGTGAGCAATGCCCATCTAAAGATGCTTGATACTTAAAAATGCAAGCTGTGCCAACATTAGATGTTCCTTTTGTTTAGTTTTTTTAATAAACACCAAAATGATACTTAAAACTTCCACAATTTGATTCACAGTATAAAACATGACACATTTTGAGAATAAAATACTAAATGACTACATTAATCAGTCTGCCTTAAATCTGATAATTATTTACAAATCTATAATTAATCAATTCAATTGAGATCTTGAAACCGGTGAATGTAAACCGACTTAATTTTAAAGTGTAATTGGTTTAGATTATTAATAAATAACCGATGTACTATATAAAATGGATTTACACCATTTTGGAAAATGTAATATTTATGTTCCATTACATTAAAATGAATTTTTTGTTTTGTTATTCCTTTATTTTGACATTGTTTTAAGTCACAATTATAACAATATAGGCTGTGAGGTAATTCTCTAACGTATTAATACTTAAAATGCAGGAATATTACAACTTATAATGATGTGTATATTAAACTTGATTAAAAGCTTAGATTATTGTAGCTGTATTTTGAAGGAAAATCACGCTTTCGGGCCCGCTATTACGTCACTTCCGGCTCTTACCTCCGCCTGCCGTTGCTAGGTTTTGGTCTCAGAACTGTCCAGATAACTTTGCCGGATTTATTTTACTGCAGACAGTTCGTCTGGGGTTGGATGAAGACGGACATAGGAAAGAAGCTCTTTTCGGTAGTCCTTTCGTTGACTCGTAAATGTGAAGATCCTGAGGCTTTCTTCCTGCAGCCCTCCCTCCTCACAGCTCCAGCCTCCTGCACCTCTCTCAACATTCAAAATGGCGCAGCCCCGCCCTGTAGTGACGCCGTCCGCATTCTGGAAGCAGGGGGACGATGACGTAACTACGATGGCTTCGCCTGGCTGTGTGGCCGGCTGTGAGATTATACTCCGAACCACTGGGGGAGCAACCCAACACAAACCATTCCGTAATCATAACTGTGGTTACTTTCGTGTAAATGATTATTTAAAAATATTCTTTTAGATTTCGATTTTATTTATAATTAAAATTAGACCGATACTTTTATATATGTGTGTTTTTGCACCCTACAACTGGGTTTAAAATTGTGCTTACTTGGAAATTAAGGGTACGTTATGAGAATCCCTGCATTGTCACATATTTATTAGTCACAATACTATAATATATATATATATATATCTATATATATATATATTATATATATATAATATATATATACAGTATATATACAGTATATATTTATAATTTCCCCCCTGCCCCCCACACCCAGAAACATACAAGGACTGACAGAAGACCCAACAAAAACAAAAGTTGTGTGTGTGTGTGTGTTGTGTTTCAAAATCATTTGAAGGTTTAAAAACAAAATGTGTACTGGTTTTGGGCTCCTGACTATCATTATTTTATTCTCTTATAATATTATATATGATCTTTGTTTATTATTAATTATTATTCTTATTATTACTACTAAATTTGTTTATTATTAAATCCATGGAGAATATAAATGGGGAAAACAACTTCGTCAGCATGTGGTAAGGAGAGTCAGTCTTCTGTGGGAAATGCCTATTTACCTTAGCCTGTAGGTGTGCAGAGAAGCTGTAATTAAGTTATTACAGTGGTTTTTCAGTAGTCATTAGATACAACAACACACACACTCACACACACACACACACAACACCGTCCTGGTGCTATCCTTGTGGAGACTCTCCGTAGGCGTAATTGTTTTTATACTGTACAGACCGTATGTTCTATTGCCCTACACCAACCCTACCCTAAACCTACCCCTTACAGGGAACTTTCTGCATTTTTAGATTTTCAAAAAACTTAATTCTGTATGATTTATTAGCTTGTTTACCTGTGGGGACCACAATTTAGGTCCCCACCGTGACACGATTCCCCATGAGTCTGTGTGTAGTCAGGTTAAGTCCCCACCAGGATATATAACCTTTAGCCACCACACACATCTCAAATACTTACAATAACATATACATTTCCACATACTGTATATTTAACAATATATTAGAAATCATAACCCACACTCGACAGTAAAGGTGTGTGTTGTGGAGGGGTGATTTTTTTAAGCGACTGATCTGATTTCTTTACTGTGAATAATAATAATACTAAATATATGGTCAGTGTTTATTATTATTATTATTACTACTACTACATTTATTTTTATTATTTAACTTAAATTCCATGGTAAAAAATTAATGGTAAAAAAATACTTCTGTCAGCAAGGTGAAGGAGAGTCAGTCATTCTGTGGGAAATGACTATTTGACCTTAACCTGTAGGTGTGCAAGAGAGCTTTATTACAGTTAATACAGTGGGTTGTTCTCCAGTTCTGTAAAACAACTGACAAATGTTGAAAAAAAAGACAAAGAAATAGAAAAAAAATTATGCACAACTTAGTTCCTAAGCAGTAGTTTGCAGGTGTATTTGACACATACTGGCACAACTAACTGAGCTCTTTCCATTCAGAACGTCTTTTAAATCACAAATCAACTTACATATGGACACGAGATTACAAAGAATACAATATTACAGATTCTTGCCACGTGCCAAAACCGTGATTAGGGTCGGCACATTCTGACGGATGTTCTGGTAAACATAACAAGGAATATGGTAACAGATGGTTGCATTGCCTATCCAACAGACTTATTGGCAGTGTTGCTCTAAAACTCCTAACAAATGTGTACGGATGCATTGAAAAACTAGCAGCAGGTGGCAGTCTTGCACCATCAAAATACTTCAGTATTGATCCACCCTTGCTGAACAGTGAGCAGATTTCTCTCACAGACCATAGATATTGCATTATTTCCTCAAAACTGATTTTGTATCAGTCTAAATAGATAAGCGCTGACAATACTGGCATTATAAAAGTAGAAAAGCATTAGATGCAACCAGGAAGAAGGGCATCATCATTTCGCCTTCTCATGTGATAGTGGCTAAAATCTAATACACATCACTACTGATATTTGCAATAGGTTTAGCACCGAAGTTTAAAGATATGAGAAGAAAAACTGCCTGGGTGCTATACCAGCAGACTATAGAGGGCAGTGCATTTGGTATTCAGATGCTCTTGGAACGGTCTCTGGTGTTGACAGACTTTTGAGGGACGGCTGTTTAATTACAGTGTGAAGAAGCACGCTCACACACGAGTGCCAGACCTCCAGGACACTCGGGCTGCCAGGGCTCCGAACTTGACCACTGCAGTCATCCATTCCAGAGAGAAGTCCCTCCACTGAGGAATATCTGCTCTGATTGCCCTTGCTGCTGTGTGCCAGAGCCTGGCTTTTTGTAAATAGCCCTGAATCATTTCATGTGGCGGTTTTCAGAGAGATGAGATGAGCACCCGTGAGCTTTTTAAATGAGCACTTTCACTACTGATAGCCTTTTAACTTGCAGATACCATGCCAGTCGAGGTTATCGTGGTTTTGCATTTTCAACAGAAACCCAGAAAACAAGACGTAAGCTGACTGTCAAAATAACATGATTATAACTCAGTCAGTTACATTACTGGTCGTGTTATGTGATAATAACATGTGGGAACATCTATCTATCTATCTATCTATCTATCTCAAATAAATGCTTTTTGTTTGAACTTTCTATTCATCAAGGAATCCTGAAAGAAAATTGGTTCACAGTTTTCCACAAAAAAATATGAAGCAGCACAACTGGTTTTAACATTGATTATAATAAGAAAAGTTTCTTGAGCAGCAAATCAGCTTATTAGACTGATTTCTGAAGGATCATGTTACATTGAAGACTGAAGTGATGATGCTGAAAATTCAGCTTTGACATCACATGAATAAATTACATTAAAATATTGAATTAGAAAACAGTTATTTTAAATTGTAATAATATTTCACAATATTACTGTTTTTACTGTATTTTGATCAATTAAATGCATCCCATTGGGTGGCATCCAGACAACCAACAGAAAAAAAAAAAACTGCCTATAACCGTATATGTTGTGTATATATGATATATATCTATATATGTACATTAAATATGTCTGTCAGACTGAAAGGTTCCCTAACATTTTAATTAGCAAAAAATTGTAGTCACTGAGGTGGCTTGTTATTTATAAAGACTAAAAACAATCAAGTCCTGCTTTTTTAAATACACAAAGCAAGAAGAAACAGTTTAACAAGGGCCCCCTCAGTAATTACGTTCTATTAAAGGTTTCCCCAAAAGAAATTAACAGCACTTTCGAAACACATGTTTAATATCATTTACACTTGCGTGATGAAGGCTCATAAAAGATTGTGTATGCAATAGTTGCCTCATGGGGGCAGACATGTTGAGATCACATGACGAGATGGCTTTATCTGATAAATCAATAAATTAATCAAATTCATTAATAATGTATTAAACAACTGTTTTTTTTTAAACAATAGAATCTGTAAGTGAAAACTGTGATGCTTTTAGATTCATTTTATTACAGCTTTTTTGTTTATTTTGCTTTATTTTATTTCAGTTTCATGATCACTTTTCAAAACCAATCTTCATTTTAAACTTCAATAAGAACCCTGGTGCCAATGAGAGATGCTCATCACTGTTCACATTCACAAGTGTCATGCACAGAAAGATGCTCAACAGAATGTGCTGTTGTTGACTGTGTGTTTGTGGAACTCATTTGGTGATAAGAATGCCCTTCTTTCAGTAGCATCATTAGCACACCAGATGCCATTTAGATCACAATTAACTCAAGTCACAATTAACATTGGTTTTAATTAAGTAAACAATCCTGTAATTGAGTAAGGGTTTAACTGGCTTATCTCTCAAGGAAAGTTTGAGGCTCCGTCCACATTAATCCAGATAAATTTGCGAAATGGCATTTTCGTTCCAAAATGCCAAAAAAAAAAAAATTTCCCAACAGTTTACACTGACACAGCTGAAAATGCTTAAATCATCTTGACATGTTTACAGCACTTGACATTTACACTTTACATGTGTAAAAAAATCATAAACGCTCACTGAGATGATACTGAGAGACCAGACTTCAGTTATTAACAAAATATCCCACCAGTCCAGGTCGCACTCTAAATCAAGATTCCAGGTGTGGTCTAAAACGTGTTTGTTCTCATCTTTTTCCACAAGACAGCAATTGTGAGTAAATATTCTGTTATCTTTGAAGAAATGTAATATGAAGACTCTACAAAGTAGCACTTATCTTCAGAAACATTATTAAAGTGAATAGCAGGCACAAGGTAAATACAACCATAGATATTTATGGGTACAATATGCGTCACATGACTAAACATGCATCATCGTTTTCGATTGCCTCCGTTTTCACAGTTTACACCACAACACAAAAACTGCATCAAATGCATCCACTTGAGAGAAGGTCTTCAAAAAGCTCAGTTATTGCTGAACAAAAAGACTGTCTCAGGCCAAAATGTATGCATTTTCACATTTCACTGGATTAATTTGGATGTATGTAAACATTTATCTAAACAAGTTTTTTAAAACACTAGGCATCATTTACTGACTTTGTAAATAGTCACGAAAGAGAAACTGGCCAACATACACTAAATGACTGAGGATCACACATACCAGACTTTAAAGTAGTTCTGATCACAACAAACTCGCGCAGAAACTTGCACCTTGTTGTTAGGAGACACGTGACAAATGAAAACAATGTGTGTTCTAAAATCGGCTGAAAATATCAAACATCCTCCAACTTGATGGATTCGCGATTTTCTATAAAATATGTCAACTCTAATCGGCAGACTGGCTCTGACTTTCGGCAACTAGCATCAACTTGTTCAGACTGTAAATCAGGGGGAAAATCGTGTAGTGTATTCCAGCCTTTAGTATGACCTTCTATGAAATCAGATGGGTCACGTTAAGAATCAACTGTCAGGAAGGATGTCATATAGTGATACATGACTGTAAAGATCACTTAAAGGGACAGTTCATCCAAAAATGAACATTCTGTCATCATTTACTCACCTTCATGTCATTTTAGACTTATATGACTTAATTTCCATGACAGAATGTTCATTTTTGGTTGAGCTGTCCCTTTAAATTTCAGAATTTAAGTTTTAAGAACAGTCATTTTTGAAAATTATGATTAATAAACAATGACAAATTACACATATTCAGTGCTATCCTTATAAGGTTCCTTTAAGGATATGGAGATTATTATCATATTATCATTATTTCTCATTAAGGCCTGTCTATGAGGACCATTAAGCAGACAAAAAGATAATCACCTCCCGAGAGTACTGACCTCTTTATGGTTCTGTTTAGGGTTAAACAGACCAGTCACCTCGATTGTAATGTGGTCCACTTCCACAAAAACCATCCACAGTAGTAAGTCTGGAGTCTGACACATCATTAATTTTGTTTACGGGAAGACCAGCACTTCCTCCAGGCTCACACAGCCTGTGTGAAAACAGATACATTGGCTTTTACATGTAACAATACAGACCACGAAGGTGAGTTTCCCGATTAAACGATCAAAGCACACATGACAAATCTGAAAGTATTATATGGTTTCTTACCAGCAGGTGTTTAATTAGAGCGCTACAACTTGACATCTGGAATGGCTATTATGCGATATGTAAACATACAGTCATCACAATGGCGCTATATTGGTAACAAGCCACCATGTGTTTTTTGACATTCTAATTAGCGAGCACCTGTGAATACTGCACGTTTTATTCAGTACGATTCTAGTATATAATTTCATGACATATGGAAGCGTTTCCACATAATACATTGTAGATTTATAAGGACGTTTGTGGAAAATAGATGTTCACCTTTGAAGTATCCAATCTAAATAACTCAAAGCATTTATATCAACATAGATCACTGAACAAAGAGATGTCAGGTAAAGATAACACGGCTCCTGGCATGTACCACTCCGACGTGCGTCACCTCATATTTTAAGATGTGATTCATTGCCTCCACCTCCTCACCTCCCTTTTCATTTCGGCTCCACTGTGTCGGTTTGGCCTCAGGGCTCGGCAGGAGAACAGCCCTTGATCGTTTTACCTTCACAGGATTTTCCTTCTTTAACATCAGTTTCCCACAGCTCATTACAAGGGCTGTACTTTGCCGTCTCGAGGGGCCGAGTGGAGTTTCCAGAAGGCCTATTAGCGCAAGCCTTCCCCCGCTGTTTTTTAAGCTCATTCACTGTTATATTTCACCCTCTAGTGTGCAAGTGTTTCTGCTGAACTGCTTCATTACGAAGTGCCGCTCATTTCCGTACTCTGGAGTGTTGCGCATCCCGATGCTGAGTTTTTTTTAGGGGGACAGCAGCACACAGCAGGAGATCTTTAATAGGACGGAAAAGTCTTCCTTAAATGTGATGTTCAATATTCTAGCATGGTGTCAAATTACAGTACATCTCATGCAGGATAATAATCTCACTGGTGGAAAACCACACTCTGTATTCATAGTTACCTTGGATTACCTTGGATTTGACACAGACAAAACCCCTCATATCAGCCTGCACAGACACTTGAATGCAATAGCATTGATGATGACAATGACAATGATGCATAGCTGTTCTTTACAGTCACAAATAACTGGATTAAGTGTTATTTAGGAGGAATAGTTCTGGGAAAACCCTTTCTCCCAAACACGTTGCACTAAAATCATTTGAACTTCTCAGAGGCCGTCTGAAGAGGTAAACTTATAGCTACAAAAGGTCAGTTGTGTTTCACTCAGAATTGACATTGGAAATGTCTTTTAAAATCCAGTTCAGTTCCTTGAAATTATATAGTTTGTATTCGCTTTGGTACCATTTTCTCAAGTAAGGTACAAAAATCCAAACTTGTAACACCACTTGTCATTCTTTTAAAAACTGATCTCATGCTTTCATTATAATTACACATATTTTCATTCACACAATCATTGTTTCAAAACATAAGATTATTGTAATATATATTGAGAACAGTTGATGTAATCACCAAAACACAACAGTACGATCTTCTTTCAATTTAGTTCTTTTAACAATCAGTTCATTCAAGAGCAAACAATGCAAGATACATGTTTCAAACCTTTGGTGCTGAAATATTAACAGTAACATAGGCAATACAGTTTTTTTTTAATTGGTTTGGTACTATTTTCATAAGTAAGGTGAATATTTTCAAAACTCTTGTATTATTGTAATATATAGTGAGAACATTTCATTTAATCACCGAAACACAATATTGTGATCTTCTTTCAGTTTAGTTCTTTTAACAATCAGTTCATTCAAGAGCAAACAATGCAAGATGCATGTTTCAAATCACCTTTTTTGCTGAAATAATTACAGTAATACAGGCAATAATTGTCATGTTAGAAAATACACTTACATTACTTGCTTACATCCATAATGTTTGTAAAATTATTTATCCATGTGTTATCAAAAGGTGTGATGAAGGTATGACATGGCCATAAAGTTTTGTGCTAGAACAGAGTTTACTGTGAATGCAGTAAATATCCTCAATGTGCCATATGACTGAATCTATACAGTAGCTGAACTTTTCAGATGGAAGGCGAGTTATAGTGTATAGTATCACATGCCATAATGTAATGCAGCATGCTGTTTGATGCCATCTGGCTCCCTTCTTCTGATACATCTCTGATCAGTTCCTCTCCCTTGTCTCCTGCTGTATGTTCACAAATTGAGAAACACATAGTTTTACAAATGAGGACGTCCTCAAAGGGACGACCCCCCCCCCCCACAACAAACATGTAATTAATAAAAGCTCGCACAAGGATTTCAGATATTGTCATCGTTGTTGGGACATTTTGTCCCCATAACATAAGGTTTCTGAACCACGCACACTTACAAAATAGTGGTTATCATCTAAGATAAACCACTTAGTAATTCATTACATTTGGTTGTCTCTAAATTGCAAACTAGTTCTTTAGAAACTATATCTATTGAATCTATATCTACAGATATATAATGTTTTGGTGGAATAAACTGATTGCGAGAAACTGTGTATCACATGCTCGAACGTTGAGAAAGGATTCTCCTGCACACACTCACTGACAAAGGCAACTCAAATGCGTTTACTT
Organism: Sinocyclocheilus anophthalmus; assembly: GCA_018155175.1. NCBI lineage: Eukaryota > Metazoa > Chordata > Actinopteri > Cypriniformes > Cyprinidae > Sinocyclocheilus > Sinocyclocheilus anophthalmus. The sequence continues at coordinate 84,655 of JADLZN010006715.1, read as the reverse complement.
TAATGCCTTTGGCAGATGGTTTTTATCCAAAGCGACTTGCGTTGAAGGTATAGATTTAATCCGTTCAAACATTCTCTGGGCATTAAAAAAACCATGTTTTTAGTGCTGTTTGCCTTAGGCTGTTTGAGCTACAGGAACACTAGCATATGATGCTGCATTTTTGAACAGAACCAAAGCCAGTAAGGGGCAAAAGAAGGTCGGAGTCAGCTTTAGTACAGCTTTTATGCGACATTGTATCTTCACAGAATTTGGAGGCACAAAGAGCCTTCAAGGGTATGTAATTTTTTTTTTTTATGGAAAAGCATGCAGAAAATGTCCCTACTACCTGACACATATCACACCTGCCTCTCTGACAGCCATAGGCTTTGTAAACAACAACATCAAAGAATCTGACCTCTGCATTGATTAGTCAGTCTGAAGAATTTGAGCTGCCTATCATTTTGAATTTAAAGGGATAGTTCACCCAAAATATAAATTCTGTCATCATTTACTCAACCCTCATGTCATTCCAAACTTGACTTTCTTCTTCTGAAAGAATTTTTGTACCCGTTTCGGTGAAAAACAGCCCAATATTTATGCGATTTTACGTTATAATCCTGCACTTCACCACTCCAGCCCAGTAGGTGTGCTAAAACACACCTTTTACGCTGGTTAGCCAACTTCTATGAAAATGACCGAAGCAGCAGATGAACATTTAAGATGGCTTAAAACTTGCACAGATCATCTAGCAAGCTACAAATTGGTTTCACAAATACATATATGAATACATTCGATCCTGTTTAATATGTATACAGATCCAGAGGATCAGATCCGGTCAAGTCCAAAGAAACTGTTATGAATGGCAGTCAGAAGTGAAAGACCTGAGTCTGTGTAATCTCCTCAGAGCTAATAGAAAAACTCAAAGGCTCAGATATGAAAAGGTCAGGTCCTGTGGGACAGAGAGAATGTATTTCCAGTGCCCATTGAAGTGTGGAGAGTGATAGCAGACTTATCACAGTGAGGGCTTGGATGGCCTTTGTTTCTGAGGGTCATGGGTAGCACAGGCCTGATCACTGACTCTGGAATTCATGAATATCATCAGAGCAGCGGCGACGTTCACACGCCTTTGAACTTGAGCTCCAAAATGCTGTCTTTCGCTGCATGACTACTTGTTTCTGTGCTGTTATTGCAGGAGCAACTGTGAAGTTTCTGTTTTTATAATTATCAGTAACAAGGAGGGCAATTACATTGCATTTCTTTACTCACCCTCATGTTATTACAACTCCATATCTTTTTTTTTGTGTTTTTTTTGGTGGACTATTAAGTATGTTAATGCGTTCCATATAGAAGTCATGTTCCAAAAAGTACAAAAAGCACCATGAAAGAATAATAAATGTAGTCAATATAATTTCTGTTGTGTTTTGTGTTTATAAGTAAAAAGAGTAATATTGTGAAATATTATTACAATTTAAAGTAACTGCTTTCTAAGTCAATATATTTTAAAATGTAATTTATTCTTGTTATGCAAACCTGAATTTTCAGTAGGGCTGTCAAAATGGCTGAAAAACTAAATTTTTAATTTTTTACTTAATATTATCAATATTCGAATTATATTCGAATTTAAAAAGCATAATTTCAGTTCGGGGGGGGGAGCTTTTGGCCACAAGAGGGCGCATCGAGCAAAATATTATGCATGTTTCTTCAAAGCGTAATAAAATAACATGACTATCTTTGAAAAAAAAAGTGCATAATGTTTAAAATTATGTTTATAAACCATATGTAATTAATAAAGTTGCTTGTTCATGCATGCATGTATAGTTTAATACAAAGGACCGAAAACCAATCACAAAAAGTACTTTCTTCATTTAAAATCTTGAGATGCAGTGGGATGGGGAAACCGCCATAAAGTCTCGAGACATGTTTTTTAAAAATTGAACTTACATTAATTTTACATAGCTTTCTAAACATGCTGCTCTCTCGTGTGAGTGCAGTGTTGATAGATGTCCCTCTAGAAAATGCAATGAATATTTTGACAGCCCTAATTTTCAGCGTCCTTACTCCAGTCTTCAGTGTCCTTCAGAAATCACTAATATGCTGATTTATTGCTCAAGAAACTTGAAAACAAAAAGCAATGTTGAAAACAGTTATCCAACTTTTTTATACATTTGATACAGTATTTTTTGCAGGATTCTTTGTGGAATATAAAGTTCAAACGAACAGCATTTTTTAAATATAAACCTTTCGTAACAATGTAAAAGTAAAAATAAAATACATAAATACATTTGAACACACACATGTGCGCTATTTCTTTCTTTCAAAAAGCTGGAAAATAAATAAATAACACAACATGGATGTCATATTGTGGCCAAAGCAAGCATATTTCAGGATCTTGATTTAAAACATGGAATGGCAACACATTCATCTCAGAATGGGAATGATAAGCTTCGATGAGAAACTCTCACCTTAGTGTTGTTTGAATCACAGATGCAGTGCTTTGGCAGGCAGTGGATGATCATCTCATTAAAAACAACCCAAGAATCAGGGACATGCTCACGCTGTCCAGACCACAAATAACTCTGGCAGGGTGACATGGAATCTTTTCGCTATGATCCAGATTGCCATTAACAGCTTTTGTCAACAGTGCGTGTAGGCACAGTTAGAGGCTATCAGAGAAACACTCACATATGTTTTCACAGGGCTGGCTGTCTTACAAATATCAGATATAAGGGATGAGCGAAGCCTTATAACATTTCACAAATATGAGTTTCCCCTTTTTACAGTAAAAAGAAGAACTAAATCATTAATAAATGAACCGTTCTTGAATTTATCAACCAACTTCAAAGCATGTATTATGTGGTGGAATTCATGTTTTTAACAGTTTTGGAATCACAGCAAAAAAAACACAATTGAAAAACATTTTTACTTTTTTCCCACATTTTTTGAAATGGCAGAAAAATACAATTATTTGCACTAGTCCGGTTTATTATAGTTAACCAAAACTAAAACAACAAACATTAAAAAAGTTACTTATAATAAATTTACCCTTATCTAAAAAAAAATAAAAAAAAATTATATATCCTTGTTTAATGCGGTTCTAAAATAAAAAAAGACAAACCTGAAATAAAAACTAATCAAAACTACATAGACATATTAAAAATGACAAAACGCAACAAAATTACTAATACTTTAACTAAAATTAAAATGAAAACAGAAAATATAAAAAAATCTAATTATTCATAAAAACCATGATAGTATCTCCATGATAATGAAAACAATTAAGTAGCAAAAGTAGATATAATAAAAAAGACATCATAAAATTTATTATATATATATGCGCAGTCTTACTGACAACTTTTGCTTTTGTTTGCTCTTTGTTTATTTTTCAGTTTCTTAAAAAAAATTAGCACTTTTTTTGGACAACTTTTCTTTAAAAAAGTAGTCTTGTTTACATGTTACAAAGAAAAAATATCTCAGATTTGTCTATATTATTTGTGTACTTTATTGCACAAAATACTTATTTTTTTAGAGTTTTATTATATGCATCATTTTCCAGTGTTTTATTCACTAGTTTCAGTCCTCATAAAAACAGAATCCTAAAAATTGACTGTTTGTTATTCTGACTTGTGTAAAGAGATCCTTTGCCCAACTGAAAAGCTGTGAATTATAAATAGCGGTGGGGAAATGTGTGTCTTTTGTGACAGTCTGTAACTGTGACAACATCATCTGAACAACGCTCTTGTTGATGCACAGTGTTTGCATGCACAGGTTTCATGGGATCTGTATCGACTAGAAGAGATGTCTAAGACATCCTCCGAAGGCTTTGTAATAGAGTGACCTTTCCACGCCACTGTTCACACACCTCATTGACCTCATTTTCTCCTGTCACCGAGGGCCATTTAGTAAAGGCACAGAAACTTTTCTCACTTGAAGTATGGTATTGCAGTAATGTGCTTAATGAGGCTGTAAAATTACAAATTTTACTAAAGCACCCCACTGCTGAATGTATATTAATGACCTAAATACATTTCTAGTTGTATGTTTTCAATTTTTGTGTTTAGAGCGTGAAATACTCTCAAATTAAAGTCCTCGACGGACACAGCCTGTGATTCAAGGCTAATTTTGACTTAAATATTCCATGACAGCTTACTGAACGCTCTAACGGGTCTTCCGGCGATAATCAACTGTCTTTTTCAAAGACAATTAATTCTTCTTCTCAAAGTGAGAGGCATTGTTGGATTACAGACTGCATATTACTCCCAACATGCCACAAACTCTTCGATTGAACTTTAAAATCTCGGTCCACACCATCCCAACAGCAACATACGTATTGTATGACACAACTGTCATACGTTTTAAGACTCTCAATTGATTTGTCAAGAGCAATCTCGGGAAGTCTATATTATCCCAAGGAGGATTTTTGATGATTTCACCACGAGCTACATGGCGAGCCAAGCAGATGTTCTGCTCCTATGAGGGTAAACAGTGTTTGTACGGCGTGAAATGAATGCCAAGCCTTTTAATAGAGTTAAAAAGGGAAGAAAACACATTAAATAAAACTAATGGAGAACTGTGGGTTCACTCAAGGTAATAAGACCTCAGAGAGAGAGAGAGAGAGAGAGACGGAGAAGAATTCAGCTGACAGAAACCCATTATGTCAGTTTTCAGAGCAATATCAAATGGATTCATCAGGATAAAAAGAACTGCCGAAACCACCTGCATGGTGAATAGAAGCTCAGTACATTTTTAAAAAGATTTAAGTGGGAGGTATTGGTTTTATATATGATGTTCGAGTTATAAAGCTATCTGACATTTCATGTACTTGCTGGGATTGGGATCTATGTAATTATTAATGTTGGAGTGTCATTGTCTAAATGTGGGTTTTATGGAAGGTCATGCTGCATATATTAATTATGCAATTTATTATGTAATTATAGCATTGTGTATATAATTAACCCGTTTAATACCAATTTTTTTTTCCCAGACATGAAAATATCCAAATGATGTGTCATTAGTAACCCTTTGAAATAATCAATAATTCGTTTTTGAATTTTTTTTTTTGAAAAGTGTGTGAAAAATTGTGTTTCATGGTCGGTCACAATTGTGACCGGTGGGATAATGTGTATACTGAATTACCATATTTCTGCAGTCATACAAATTGTTGTATATGGTTGCTATTATGCATGAAAAAACCTTATACAACACCGTTAAGTATACTGAGATACAAGACCAAAAAATACAACCATCAACGTATTTCAAAATTGCTACTTTATTGTAAAATATATCATCACATTTTTATATTAGTGCTACCAGTATTACAACATCAATATTGTAACTTATTTGTAACATTTGAACTTTTAATTGAATGCAATATTTTCTCATTGCAACATTTTAGTGCAGCCTTCACTAACAACTGCAATTGGATTTATATTGTATACCTAAATGGCTTTGGAGAGTGATTTGCAGGGAGGGTGGGATATTATGCTTTCAAAGCTATAGCTTGCTATTGCTAGGCTATTCGAAAATGCCCACCTTACCTTTAAACCACCAGCTGTTAGTTTGCCCAGAATCACAGATATTCTCATCAGGACAGAATTAGATTTCTCAGAGGACACCTGTGTTAGCCAAAAAATTCAAAATAAAACAGTAGGCAATTTGCTTTGTAACTTTTACTGAGGTTGTGTGAAAAGCACAGATGTGATTCATTGGGATGGGACTAAAATCATAAAATGTCTGTTGAACACAAATTTTCCCCGGCCTCCTCAGCAGTAGAATTATATAGGGATTTTGTTGATGACAACTGAAAAACAGCTCATGCTAGTCAAGATAAACCACGTTAAGAATTGTTAGAAATGTGTCGAGACGTACATGATTTAAAGAAAGGGTTGGGTCAGAGGTCAGGGGTCATGGGTCATAGTAGCCATCGAAAGTGTGGGTCTACCTTTGTGTAGGTGTAGAAGAAAAAGATTGCCTACAGTTTCTCTGTTTTTAATATTTACGTTCTACAGTTGTGATGTGGAAAGTGGAAAATGTTTGTAATAGGTACAGTGCATTTGTTTATTTGTGTTACATCTTACATTTTTACCCACTGTCTTTTATTAAAAACAGTCCTTAATGTTATATATAAATTCTAAACTAACAGGTTTAGTATTAGTCAGAAATATTTAAAGTCTATCTGATAAATATAATGTAATGCATTAAAATGACAGTAAAAGCATGCATAATGTTAGAACTATTACGTCTTAAAAATAAATGCTGTTCTTTTGAACTTTCTATTCATTAAAGAATCTCGAATAAATCAGTTTCAACAAAAATATTAAGCAGCAAAAACTGTTTTCAACATTGATAATAGAAGCCACTATTAATAACTGAGCACAGATAATAACTGATAAAATTACAACAGCATATTAGAATGATTTCTGAAGTATATGTGACACTGAAGACTGGAGTAAAATTACATTTTAAACCTATGACATATAAAAAACACACCTTTTAAATTGTAATAATATATCACAATATTACAGTTTTTACTGTATTTTTGATCAATAAATTGCCTTGGTGAGCATGAGAGACTTCTTTAAAAAAACTTTCAAATTCCTTATTGATCCGTGTATAAAGCATTTTTAAGGGTTCGAGCAGAAAGAATAGCTCCTTAAGGTAATAACGGCATTTCCAGTTTTTATACTGCAGCGTGTGAGGCATCACTGACAGAAATATGCTTTGGCATAGCAGACTTTGAGCACAGTGCTTTTGCAGATGACCATTGACAAGACAAAGACATCCATCACATGAACTCCACTCAAGGGTTTTGACAAAAAGTGAGGAAAAAGCATTTGAGGCAGCAAACAGAATTGTATCCGTGTGAAGAGAGACATTCATCAAACATTACAAGTGGCACCCCAGAGATGGAGTCTTTATAGCAGAGAACTAGAATATTGCTGGAATCCTCTCTCCGCAAGATTTCTGCACCTCATAACACAGCACTGAAATGTCCTTATTACATTATGTATTACGATTTTAAATCAGCCGATATCTCTGGCTGCTGCATGCTTATAAGAAAACCTAATGGACTCTCCAGGCCCTCTAACTCTTGCTCCGGCTGATTGTGGAGCTCTTGACGGATCCGCCCCACCTCCATCTCCTCCAAAAATGTTTTTCTTTTTTGTGTTTAATCCCAGATCAAAGTTCCCGGACAAAATGGTTTGGATTTTCAGGGCTAATGGTGTGACTTTTTTCTGATGTCACAAGTGGACTGTTTCTCTTTATCTGCTTTCTGCAGGTGAGCTCATAGTCTTCTCTGACGGAGGCGGTCATAGCGCTGGTGTATTAGGACATCATTGCTTTAGAAGAACTGAAACTGAACACTTATGCACTGTTTGATGACTTTTTCGTTTCCTTCTGGGCCATGTTAAAGGATTCTGAGAAGTGGAAAGATGTCCGCCACACTCAAACTTCTGGATAACACTGAAATGTCTCACAGGAATGTAACAGGAATTTTGAATCAAGCTTATTTATTTATCTGGGAATTTGCATGACTTTAATTTTCTCACTAGGACTGTGTTAATGGTCACTTCAGTATTTTCTCTTTTTTTTGTAAGATTTAAAACATTCTGTCAGACAAAGAATGTTTTATATGTTTTATATAATTAACCCCCAAAATTATTTTCATTAATAAATGCTGGGATTAAAACACTTTAGGATTAAAATAAATGACTGGTTTTCAACAAAGGATTAAAACATTTAGATTAAATAGTATCAAAATTATTACATTAAACCTATATAATGTATGATTAATGCATTTTATTGTTCTCGAAGTTTCAAAATACTAGCTTTTTATTATTATAACATTTTTACATTTATTAAACTATTTGTAGCATTTATTAAACTTTTTATGATTTTACTGATTATAATTTGTGTTTTGTATTGTTAACTGTATATTATAATAACTGTATATTATTGATTTTGCTGTAAGGTGCTCTTGAATGTCCTAAAAGGTTGCTTATAAATAAAATAATGATGCTGTTGATGATTATGTATTAATTACAGCATCGATTAGTTATTTATTTATTTATTTAAATTTTATTTAGTGTAGACCCTCTGAGAAAGAGAGCAAGTCTCTGTCTCTAGTCTGTGCTAATACAACATCAAGACCTGAATGTTTGTTTTGTTTTCATTTGCTCGTCTTTGGTTGAATTCAACAGCGAAGAGTTCACATCTGTTCATGTTACTGTACTGTTTACAGTGTACAGATGCATATTTTCTGTATGCACTGAATACCTGTGTAATTTTAGTACGCACCACCCCCTCTTGCCCCCGGCTCTCCGATGGTCTTCGTGAACACCGCTCTAGGCTCAGGGCTGCTCAAAAAATTCTACTGACCTTAGTGTTTATCAGTCACTCCTCTCTTCCTTCTCTGCAAATGCCTCCACTGCTAAAACAACATACTACCAAAACAAAATTAACAATTGTCCTGACTCACGTATACTTTTCAAAACCTTCTCCTCTCTTCTTTTGTCCTCCTCCCCCCTCCTTCATCACTGGCACTTACCTATTCTATTCTATTCTATTCTATTCTATTCATTTATTAAAAAACTTGCTATGTTTACTGTGCTAGTCTAACTGAGACTTGTCACAGCAATTGTATACTGTTGCTCTCTTGTTGGTCTGATTGTTTCTATTGTTCTCCTCATTTGTACGTCGCTTTGGATAAAGTGTCTGCTAAATTGTTAAATGTAAATCATTGAGATACTTTTATAATTTCTATCAATATTATAATATAGTAAATATTATTTAATATAGTTAACTATTTTAGTTTCAGCTAACTTTAGCAAACTGAATACCTGTATGCTATTTAGTGCAGTATACAACAGCATACTATAGGTGGAATACTGTATCTCACAATGCAATGTGTGCGATTTCACCAATTTTATTTGATCAAACTGCCAAAACGTACATATATTTACACAAAATTGGACTGAAAATGCTAAATCATCTAGGAAATAAATAACTTTATTTTCTAGATGATAACCCGATGTGACTGTTTGAAATGTTACTATTTGCCAGGTTTAAACTTTTCACACAAATTCAAAACACTGGTTTGCCCAGTAGGAGTTGTTAATGTGTGCACTGTGTGGTAATAAATAATGTAACAGGACACTTCACATTAGATGCATTCGGCGAAAGAGTGTAGGTAAGTAGTTTCGCAGGTGTTTACTTCAAAACATCCCAAAATCATCTGAAATGATTTTGCACAGTAAAATCATTCATCATCATGCACAGTATCATGTGTACTAGACATCACTTGTCAATTTTAATGAACATATGTGATTTTTACATAATGCTTTTATATTCATTCTGTTTTCAACAGCGAGAAAGGTAATCATTATAAAGAACAAGTGGTTGCCTGCTGTCTTCTGTTTTTGCATGTTTTATGTCAGACAGCTATAGAGGCAGCAGCTCTGATTCAAATCCTGGTGAGATGCCTTGCTGTCTACTTCCTACTGTCAGACACCTTCTGAGAGAGCTTTAGAAGTGTCAGGGAACCTCATAAGTGACTGATTTGGAACTGTCTACAGAGGTGGCAAGCCAGGGAGCCACACAAGTAGTGCTCATCACGCAGAGGCCACAGGAGACTTTCATTCTAATAGAGGTTCATGTTAGCATGTTGCTAAGTAAACAACATGACACTCTAACAAGCATAAAAAAACAACAAAATTATTTTCAGAGGCAAAAACTTCTTATCAAATTAGAATTAACAATAAATAAGGTAACACTTTACAATAAGTTCCATTTACATTTAATCATTTTTCAAGTTCCATTTATTAATATTAGGTAACTACATTAGTCAACACGAACTAACAATTTAAAATAATATTAATAAAGTATTAGAATAGTATTAATAATAACAATAGTATTAAAAAACAATTTTTTAATCTTGGTTTATGTTAAATTCAACATTTATCAATGCATTATTAAAATCAAAAGTTGTATCTATCAATATTACACAATGGACCTGAGCTAATGTAACAGACAACGGGATTGAGGATCCACTTGCTGGCTTAGTTAAATAGAGCGTAGTCAGAACAGGCTGGGTCAAACACCAGCAAAAAAAACAATATCCAAGGCAAGACAAAAGAGTAATCCAGTAGACAGGCAATGGTCAGGACAGGCAGCAAATGATCAAAAAACAAGGTAAACAGTCCAAGGTCAAAACACAGGCAAGGCAAGGCAAGGCAAGGCAAAAAAAAAAAAGCCAGGAAAAACAATGACCACGGCAAGACTTGGAATGGTCTGAATACAGCTAAACAACACTCAGCAAAGTGTGGGAGAATGAGTGCAGCTTAAGTAGTCCTACTGATAGGAAACATGTGTGCGAATAATCAGTTCCAGGGCAGAGGGTCATGGGAAATGGAGTCCGGGGTGATGGAGACCTCTGGTGGTGAGTGGGAGGAACAGCAGGGACCGGATTCATGACAGCTAACATGAATAATGAACAGTTGTATTTCTATTGACTAATGTTAAGAAAGATTAAAACAAAAGTATTCTCATAGTAATGTAGGTAATGTATTAACTATGTTAACTAAAGGGACCTTATTGTACATTGTTACTAACTAACTACCTAATTAACTAAGCTAACTACATACCAAGTCAATCAATCTCTCCGTGTGCTGGTCTTAGCTGGTTTAGGATGGTCTGGCTGTTCTGCAAGGGTTCAAAACCCCTCTAAAACCAGCAAAAAGGCCAGTCTAGGAGACTAGTTAAGACCATCAAAACGATTTAGACTGGGGGGGGGTGGGTCCAAGGTTGGTATATTTTGAAACTCCACATAAAAAACTTGCATAATCTGAATAAATAAACATTACTGAAATAAAATAAATGTTAAAAAGAAGAAAAAGAGAAAAAAAAAAAAACATGAACAAAAAAAATTAATAAAGAACAGAGAACATAAATATAAAACTGATAAAAAAATTGTAATAAACATGTTAATAGATACAAAATAACACCAGACTGGTTGACTATTATATATTATAAATATAGTATATATATATAATAACACACCACACGCAACCACCACACACACACAATATTATATATAGATATATATATATATATATAATAATATATATATATATATATATAATATATAGATGATGGCAAAACAACATCTGATTTTTATCTTCATTTGTGATCAGATTGTCAAAAGGCCAATCTCTTGACAATTGACGACCCACCAATAATATTAGGGGATCCAGCAGTACTGTGAGTAAAAATACAGCCTCCAGCAATAAACTCACTGTTCAGAGTCCAACCACAACAAGGTAGCCTACTTCAAAAGTCGGCATAATATCGCTGCCTACCTTACTGAAGAGCGTTTGTGCCGGGAACATGCCTTGCTGCTAGATGACTAGGTTTTGGAACAGAACTGTTGACTCTCTTCAAAACTGTGCCTTTGGAAACTACTTCAGAAGGGTGCACTTTGGTGTCATTTTCTACTTTTCCTGCTTAATTATAGTGACAATTTTAATCAATCAATGTGCTTCCATAAGAATGACCAAATTAAACTGCCGCTGTTTACACTGAAAATGCCACTTCAATTCATTTTCTCGCACACCAAATAATTCTGCCGTAAAGAGAGGCCATGAGAGAGAGGCTGAGAGACAGAAATGGAGGGAGATTCTCAGCAGCCCTGTGTCTTTGTGCCAGCTCCGCTTGTTTCATGTTGAAAAGATTCTGACAGAAACAGACAGATGGATGTGAGGTATCAGAGGGAGAGAAAACGAGGTCAAAAAGAATCTCAACAGGAAATGGAACATAGGCCAGAATATCACAGAGCCAAACACACTCAATAAAACATCACTCATCAATTGCTCACTTCATGTTTGCTTTAGCGGAATGAGAGACTTACATGAAAGCTTTGGGTATGGGAATGAAATACAGATCAAAAGAGACACTGAAATTGACCAGTGAATTTGGTGATAGCACTTTTCAAGAGGATATACATACTAAATTTGATTAGACTTTAGATTCAAATCATGTTTATAAAGTAAAAAAAAAAAAACATGCTCAAAAACGTCAATCCTGTTTAATTTTAATGTGATGTATTTCACCGTGAAAAATATATGCCAGAATTTGATTTGATCCTTTGAGAATTAATAATTTTTATGTAAAAAGATGTCTAACATCAGCAATTAAACATAAGTAATCTAAAATAGAAATTATTTAATAATTTAATAAAAACTTAAATCCACTATAGACGGAATATTACATGAAAAGAAATGGCTGATAACCAGTATGGTGTCAATATATTGTGCATGCCTATAGTTCTGATTAAGCAGTATCACACGATCACTGGCATGCTGAGAGAACAACATCACGATTGCGAGTCTGATATTGATTTTGTCCAAAAGTTCAACGAACAAGAAGTTAATATCAAGTAACCGCATGTCTGAGCAACACACAGAAGTGAATGAATGAGTCTCTTTAATAAAATCGATTCAGTTAATGACTCATTAATTACCTATAAAAGCAACCATTTGTTTAGTTTCTAAATAAATCATATTTTTGAAGGAATCGTTTGAGTAAATCACTCAAAAGAACATCCCTTGTTTCGACCCTGAATGCACGTAAGTTTTTGAACAAATCAATTCATGAATGATTCAATGATCACCTACTAAACCGGTACTTTGTTTCATTTTTGAATGAATCATGCCTTTGATTTAATCAATTAAGTGAATTACTCAAAAGACAGTCCCCTGTTCGTTCCTGAATGAATATAGTGTTCTTGAACCAATCGATTCCATTAATGACTCATTCGTCTGTAAAAGCAGTCCTTTGTTTAGTTTCTGAATGAATTATGTTTTTGGATGAATCGGTTGAGTGAATCACTCAAAATACTGACTCTTGTTATGTTTCTGAATGTGTTTTTGAACAAATCAGTTCAGTTAATGACATTTATCAAGACAGTCCTTTTTGTTTCTGAATGAATCATGTTTTTGAATGAATCGGTTGAGTAAATCACTGAAAAGACAATCTCTTGTTTTGAAAACTGGATGCTAGCAAGCTAATCCTCGACCCCTTGACCTGTACACAATCGTCTGAAGGCTGCTTTTTACATACTGGACTATTATCATCGTATCCTTAATTTCAGACTACCCTTTTCCATCTAATTTGACCAGAAAAGCTACTATGTTGTCCAAGACCTTATGCTAACAGCTAAAGTCTGGCAATCCCTTGTTTTGTTCCTGAATGAATCTATATTTTTGAATGAATCAATTCGATGATTGACCTATAAAGACAGTTCTTTGTTTCATTTCTAAATGAATTATGTTTTTGAATCAATAGTGAATCAAAATAACTTCCTTTATTTCTTTTCTTAATTAACCAGTGTTTTTGAACGATTCCATTCCGGTAATGAATTATCACCTATAAAGACAGTATTTTGTTTAGTTTCTGAATGAATCATGTTTATGAATGACACGGTTGAGTGAATCACTTTAAAGACCCTTCTTTGTTTCATTCGTCAATGAATCTGTATTTTTGAACGATTTCATTCAGTTAATGAATGATCACCTATAAAGACAGTCCTTTGTTTTATTTTTGAATGAATCTGTCTTTCTGAGCAATTCATTTGAATGAATGACTCAATTCATTGTCTCACTTGTTCTCATCTACTGGCACATCGACAGATTCATAGACCTACACCGCTTCTGTATCCACAGACAAGCTCTTCAACTCCTTTATACTCCTATCATAATCTTAGGTTTACACATCTCCACACAGAAAAGAGCCCATTGGTGTGGCGTTGTTGAACAGCAGTTTAACTCCTGTGTTTATCTCTCTTTCCTCCTTCAGTACAGCCAGCTAAAGCCATTGATTTTGCCCTGAGGGCCAGAGAGGATGAAGGTGGCGTGTGCACAGCCGAGTGGGTTGGAGTGTTGATGTTTGTATGCATTATTAGTGGGTGTTGTACTCAAGCATTGCACTCAAGGCGTCTATTGTGCAGTCCACAGCCAGATCAATGAAGACAGACAAGCTCGAGCTGAACCTTCTGCACTTGCAAAATAGGGTTATTGAAAAAGTTTGGGGAAATCTCTGGGGAAATTTTGTCTGTTCTAATGCTTTTGTCATTAAATCTTTAAACTGAGGGAAAGGTTCAATGGTGAATGTGACCAGCCGCTGCTCTTGTGTATTTATGAAGATAAATACTGTACTATGAATCCTGAAAGAGAAATTATGAATTTCTCAGGTAAGAGGTGATATGATTTCAGTCGAGCAAGCAACATCTCAATAGCTACACTGGATACATTATTAGAATAATCCAACTAACAAGGAATGTTCTCACAACTATCACTAACATTTTTAAAAAGGTATATAAATGTTAGGGCAAACGTAAACTAAAACTTTTAGTAAACATTACTAAAAGTAATGTGTATGGAATATTTTAATAACTTTATTAATATTTGATATATGTTCTCATAACTTTACAAGAAAATGTTCTTAGAACAACACTCTCAGAACATCCTTGTGATGTTATTTGCAGCTGATGAACATTCTCATAACCATAGATATGTACAGGTACAGTACATGCCTTATTAGAGGCTGTTTCTATGAGTCACTATACGTAAGTCATCTGCCATATTGAATTGGACAAAGCCGTCCATGAACACTCGAAAGCGAGTTCTGCAGATGATTTTGCTAAACTAACAGAATATAACAAGACTAAGCCATTATCTAACACAACATTTAAAAGTTACAATAGTTTTAATGAGATAATACACAATAAAAAAATCAGAGGCGGACAGTAACTAAGTACATTTACTTTTACTTGAGTATTGTACTTAAGTACGCTTTTTGTGTATCTGTACTTTACTTGAGTATTATGTTTTCTGGGAACTTATGACTTTAACTCCACTACATTTGAAAGACAAATATTGTACTTTTCACTCCACTACATTTCTATCAAGGTCCTCGAAGTAGAAAGTCGTTACTGTGTAGCAGCTTTGAAAGTCAGTAGGTGATTTTTTTCTTCTCTAAAACATGACTTTCTTTTTTTCAGACAGTTTATCAGTAATCACTCTTGTAGGGCTCAACTCTTAAAAATAAAGGTGCTTCATGTTGCCATAGAAGAACCTTTTTGTCTAATGGTTCCATAAAGAACCTTTAACATCTGAAGACCCTTTCTGTTTCACAAAAGGTTCTTTTTGCGAAAGAAGGTTCTTCAGATTTTAAAAAGGTAAGAAAGAGATGGTTCTTTAAGAACCTTTGACTGAATGGTTCTTTGTGAACCAAAAATGGTTCTTCTATGGCATCGCTTGAAGAACCTTTTGAAGCACCTTTATTTTTAAGAGTGTACATGAAGAGATTTCCCAGTATTTTTTGAACACTGACCAGTTGCAAATGCAACAATTCAATAATAAGAAGTTAATTTTGTGGTATATATTAGACACAATATTGTCTGATTTTGCTAAATTGTGTATGTGAAATATTACCTATAAAGCCACAGAAGAACTGTTGTGTGTCTCCTAATAAAACACAATAGTTGTTTGACTGAAGCAGCACTGCACAGACAGTTCTGTGTGTGACATCAAAGTACATCTTGCTGGGTTGCTTGTTTGTTAAGCAGGGTGCTGTTGTAAAGTTTATCAGCTACAGTTTTTTGCTGGGTTTTAAAGCAGGTTTGATTTTTTTTCCTTACTTATCACTCTGTATTTACTGGATTTCACTGTACTGTATTCAGTAGGTGTAATTTATTGTAAGTTGTTTCAGAAGTATTGCAAGTATTATGTACATTAATAAAACAGTGCATTGAAATAAAAAAGGAAATTTACTTTTGCTACTTAAGTACTTTTAAAAGCAAGTACTTCTGTACTTTTACTTGTAATGGAGTAATATTTGACCTATTTTTTTTTAAATATTTTTTTAATATTTGACCTAATATTTGATTATCTGTACTTTCACTCAAGTAATGGATTTGAGTACTTTGTCCGCCTCTGATAAAAACACAAACCAAAACATTCTCACCTGTGAAAGTTTAGCCCATTTCTTCGGGACTTTTAATATACATGTAGTCGCTTTTTACAATCAGAGGCTGCGCAATGATTTTTTACCGTGAGTGATTACACCTTGGCCATTTGAATCAACCTATACATATATATCTATTGAGAGAAAACTTCCTTAGAACAACATTCTCGGAATATGATGTTATTTTATACTTGAACATTCTAAGTAATTTTTTTTGTAAACTTTAACATTCTAATCATGACAATAAAACTATAGATAATGTATTAGACACATTTCAAAACTATGTTTCCACCATGTTTTTATTATCTACATTTGCTCTAAATAGCGCCAGCTGATAACGATGTTTTGTTGCACGCATGGTTTTAGCACCTGATTTGCTAAAATAAATTATGCAAAGGAGCATCTCCATTGCGCTACGATTGGCTTGTCACCTTCTCAAAGTGATAATTCTTGTGTCTCATGTTCACAAATGGTCCGTCTATCTGCCTGAGTGTCTCCAATATATGTTCTAAGAATGTTTCGCTAATATTCCCATTAAGTTAGAAAAACATTATTTCTGAATGTTCTCTGAATGTTTTTTTTTTAAATGTTTTATTTCTTGGTTATGCAAACATTAAGAGACACATTTTTTTTCTTTCATTTTGCAAACAACATGGGAACGTTGCTTTTGAACATTCTTGAAACAAGTAGTAACATTTTAAAAACGTCCAGTAACGTCCAACTCAACTGTTTCAGGAAAATAACGTTTTTGTGCTAACATTTTGAGAATATTATTAAAGACTGCATACGTTTTAAAAAACATTCTATTAATGTACTGGTTCATAACTTTGAGAAAACCTTGCCAGAACCTTATTCAAAGTTCTGAGAACATTCCCTGTTGGAAATTGCATCGGATCTGGTAAATATTGACATAAACTCATCCACTAATATCACTTTTTGAAAACGTCAAATCCAGTGATCCAGTCTTTAAGACCCAGAACCCAGGTTAGAATTGTTCCCAGGTCCTCACAATCACAACAGTTCCTTATATAGCAGTCATGCCACATCTGTAGTTTATTTTTACACTTTGTCTTTTCATGTAAGATCATATACACAATATAGCTACAGACAGAATGCCCGAGGGCTGTTCACTAATCTTCTGATATATTGCACTCAAAAATGGCGCTATTGCATGTTCCAATCTGATTGTCATGCAACTTCCATCAAGATTTTATCAGTTCTTCAGAAAACAAAGTTACAAGTTACCAAGCTACAATGAGAATTTTGAGTAAGAACTCATTTGAAGTGTTTGTGTGGTTTGTTTTGTTGAATGGTTCATAGCTGAACTAACAAAGCCAAGGCTGCTTCATTCACAGGAAACAAAAGGATGAAATGCATACTTTTTGAATGCGCTGCTAAAAGGTTAAAAATAAAGGAATGTGATTGAATCGTTAAAAGATACTCAACAGTTGTGTGAGAATGTTTGTAGCAAGTCAAAAATATATTCTTTAGGAAACTCAGAATGAGTTTTGTATATCTGAAACTGGAAATAGTTATTACTTTAAACTGGATGGATTAATTTACTTATTACTAAATTTGACATTTAATTCTGACAATAAAGTTATTACAAGTGGTTCTTAACAGTGCTGGGTTGTAAGTGATTGCATGCAATGTGGATTACATAACCAGATTCCAAAATATAACTGCTTGCAGTTAGATTATATTACATTTTATAATTACTATGTCTTTGGAAGAAGGCTTTTGTCTTTCAAACACATTAAAATGCACAAATTTACTCCCTGCTGTTCCTTCACAAACCCCAGTTTAGGAAACTTCACATAATGTACTGATTAATGCACTTCCTGTTGCTACAAAAACAAACAAACACAAACAACAACCAAAAATATATATATATGTTATATATACCTAAAATATGTAATGTAATGGATTACGTGACAAGCTACAATTTTTGTCATGTAATTTGGAATCATTTACAGATTACATTTTGTTTAGTAATCTAAACTAGTAATTTAACCTAAAACCAGTAAGAGGGAAAGGTTGTCATGTTTGACTTCTTGGAAGAAGTGTCCGAAAAGGAGTCCCTTCAAATTCCTGCCAGGAGCTTAGTTTTTTACAGACAGCAAACCTTTTTTAAAATCTGACTTCCCGTTACAGGTTGATGCAAACACGTGTCCTGTTATGACTGGATCAGATAAGTTATCAGCGCTGTGTATTTTACCCCCTGATGATACAGCTGAACATCCCTGCAGGGAAAGTCACAAGGAAACCGAATTTGAAAACGCATACTCATTACCAGAAGGGTGGAAACAAATGACAGTGGCTTACAGGCGACAGCACATTAATTTGTGATTATTAACAATGGTGGCCATTGTGTGGCAGCATGCTAATTTTGTGGCGTTTCTAATGAGCTGTGACAAAAACTGCAAAATAACACAAAAAAAAGAACACAAGGAGGAAAGATGAGGGTAATCAGGAAGTGATTATAGTTTGTCACTTAATCACATGTCTCCAAGGGATATCTCCATGTCTTAATTAAAGTGCCACAGCAACATCATTTCACCTCAGGAGAGAGACGGCTGAAAGAATGCGCGTTATCTGCACGAATGGAACCAAAGCTATCAAAAGCTACCGAACAGGAAATAACAAAGCCACCTGAAAGTGTCACTGGATTTTGATGACAGATCAGGATTTTGCAAGTTTTATAAACAACGTCGAAGTTACATTCATTAATGCAGGGCATTTTTCACACCATGTACTGATTGGCAAGGCACTACAATCTCTGTAATTATTACTAGAGTAGGAGTGTCTGTTGTCTGGAGGTCAATCCCAGAACGTTCTCAGAAAAAATAAAAAAATAAAAAAATAAAACGTTCTGGCAAGGTTCTCTCAAAGTGTTGAATAAACGTTCCACCAGTAAAATGAACAAACTGTTATCTGCTCTTCAATAATGTTATTACAATGTTACAACAAAAATGCTATATTTATACATTGCTCACTGTACATTTTTCTTAAACATTTTAGTTGGACATTAGTGTAATATTTATTTTTTTATTTTTTTAAACATTGCTAATTGTTTCAGATGGTTCAGAGAGCATTCAAAAGTAATGTTCCCATAATATTTGCAAAATAATAAATTTGATCATTCCCTTGATTTTCCCCAATGTTCACATAACCAAAGAAACATAGTTTTTACGACACTGGATTTTAAAAACTGGACATATTGAACGTTCTAAGTAGGGTGACTATACGGGCCATTTTTCACGGGACGCACCCTTGCCAGGATTTCTATATTGCCTAAAATATACAGGTTTTGGCTGTTTGCATTGTGCAGATCGATCGTTGTATTACATAATTTCACGAGAGCTATAGAAAGCAGAGCAGACAGATCCTTTTACATTATATCCGTAATATTTACGGATACTTTTAAATTGCTCTCTCGGTACTTTGGTGTCATACAACGATCGGTGTGCAGCTTCAAGTGGAACGAACGAACAAACATGTGCGCATATTTGCATCGCTTTGATCGTTCTCACCTTCTCACGCGCGACACGCCATGATTGGTCGATTATGTACAATATCTGCATGTTATTGGTCAAACTACTTTGGATGTTTTAGGCAATATAAAAATCATGGCCAGGACGTGTCCCGTATAAATGGCACATATGGCCACCCTAGTTCTAAGAACATTCGGAAATAACATTTTCATAACTTTATGGACAAAAACAGTATGCAATTTTTTGGTAAGGTCGTAGAAAACAAACTACGACTTTAGCTAACCTCCTCAGGGAAAACTACTGTACCCAGAATAGAGTTAAAGACAAATACTTGCGTGACTACACGAAATGAAAGCAGTGGTGCAGTTATTTATTTATTTATTTTCTAGAACACTGCAAGCACACCACTCCAGTCTCCTATGCTTCTGTCTCGGAATCATTTATCATAATATCCGGCCTTTTCTCAAACAAAATTTTAGACTCGCCGCTTTCCGCCAACACATCTGAACAAATCATATTTACTATCTCTAAATCAAACCGACACTTTTAGTGGGAAGCATCTGATGTATTAAAGAATAGGGCCTACTCATGCGCTTGCTCACGGCGCTGCCTGTGATTAATCCTGCATCCCATCGGCACAACCTGGAACTCCCCTAATGTGCTTGTGCTGTTGAAACGTTTTGCAGAGCGAGTCTGTCAGCTTTATGAAGTCAGACTTATTTAATGGAGTCTGCCTGCTGCTGCGCATCTGTGAGGGGGAAGCGAGGAGTGAGGGATGTGAGACGCGGTCGCTAGCCCTCTATCTGCATCCCAAATGACAGGGAAACCCCTTGCTTGTGTGTCCATCACTAATCCAAGTTGTCAGCTTGAGTCCCACCCTAGGACAGAGTACCAAACATCTGCAGAGAACATCTGGACAAGAGCAGTATTTAATGGACGGGGATGAGAGGTTGTGTTTATCAGGTGTTTCTGCAAATGGCTAGCATGCTGTTGCTGGGTGAAGAATGTCTGATAGCCAGTATTTGCTGTAAACTGTGGGTCAAAACAGTAACAACTGAAAAAAACAGTTTAATCTTATGCTCAGTGCCGGACTGGGACACAATTTCACTGGATGCAATGTTTTTATGAAGCAAGGATGGTACCTTAAATCTAGTGGCTTGTTAAGGAATGATGTGTTATCACTTTTATAATCGTTCTGATTTACAATTTTTCCCTGATGGATATATGTAGCCTATTATTTATTCATATCTGAGAAGAGCCTGGTGTTTAGGATAAAATCAGACTAAAATATTGATCGTTCTCAATAGTGTTTAGTCAAATAAGTTTCAACATAGTCACAGTATTTCACATCTGAAGGTTTGGAAAATCTCATATAGACAAAGTGTCAGAACTCCACAACCCGATCACATGAGAAACCATAACAATTGTACATTTTTATGAATTTGTTTGAATTTTTATAATTAGTTTCATACAAAAACAGAGCATTTTTATTTTAAAAAAGCTTAGAAGGCCCTAAGCAGATTGTATGAAAACTTGTATGATTGTAAAATGCTCCTTTTGCAAACCTTAAGGGAAAGTAAATCGGGTATATTTTGACTTGACATTGTATTTTAAGTTGAAGTGTGTCACTTCTGTTTTAGTATTGTCACCAAATGGGATTACAAGTACAAGTACTTTATTTTTAAACAGGCTTCCCAAACAATGAAATACTGTTTCGACTGCAGAATAATAAAAAAAAAAGGTAACTGCGAGAAACAAGAACTGAGAAAGCAATGGATAGAGGACTTGTATTTTAACAAGAAGCAACGTTTTGAAGTTAAAAACAGCTTAATGATGGATTTGTTTATTGCAAGCATGCTGCTTTTCATTTCACAAGACGTTAATTAATGGACTGGAGTCATGCGGATTTCTTGTGCATTATTGTGATGTTTTTATCAGCTGTTTGAACTCTCATTCTGACGGCACCCATTCACTGCAGATGATCCATTGGTGAGCAAGTGATGTAATGCTCACATTTCTCCAAATCTGTTCAAATGATGAAACAAACTCATATACTTGTTGGATGCCCTGAAGCAGAGTATATTTGCAGCAAATTTTCATTTTTGGGCGAACTATACTTTTAACAAATGAATAGCAATGCCCTGGTACCCGCCCACAACAGATTTACAGTAGTTGTCTATATGATTGTTAGGTGAGGTACGACTTCAAATGAGACCGCTACACTGGGTAGGCCTAATCATTACAAATATTTTAGTTAGTTTCGTCTCATTTGAACATTCAGAAGAAATCTTTTACAGCTTTTGAAACATTTTTGGAATGTCTGCTCTCTTGAGATACAAAAATAAACATAAGAAAATGAGACTAGCTAAAAAGAAAAGATTCAACCATAAGAAGAAAAAAAAAACAATCTTTTTCCAGCTCAACGAAGCCTATTGTAAAAGCAATAAAAAAGTGATTTTAATGAGCACCGTGCCCCTAGAAATAATGCGTAATGATGCATAATACAACAATCACATGATATGCTGTACTATTCCTGCACAGCTATTAGAAAACTGAGCTTGAGAGTATTGCAGTAGCGACGACTATGAAGGCTGCACAGTAACAAATTAGGGATCCAATGAATAAATCCACCATAAAACAATGGGCTGTCTTTTTGCGGATGTTGTAAGAGTCCATCTTTCAGCTCTACCGTGGACTTCTGCCTTTGATAGTAATATGAAAGGAAACGTGTGTTTACTTTCACCTCCACACATCTTTGCAAATCAAAATTTTAGCAAGCTTGCTACCGCCACAAGACAGCGACATTTTCCTCATGACAAGAAAGCAATCGGAAGATTGAATCATTTTACAATGCATAGGGCTTTGATCTACACATTCTGCTGCACAACGTGACTAATGGTGTTCGAATGGGCGCAGTATTTCATTTCTGTGCCAGATGATTCGTGGGAACGAACAGGAGCTGTAACATTTAATCATGATTGCAGATCTATTAACATAATCTTAACCTTTAAAGGTGATGAAAGCATTTTCACTCATTTCCCAACATCTCTCTCGAAGTTAGTCCACCACCAATTTGAGGGTCCAGGTGTAGTTGCACCATCTACCAGCAGGGGGCTCAAAGGATCATGCTATCTAGTGTGTGACGTGACATGTGGCCAAGTATGGTGACCCATACTCGGAATTAGTGCTCTGCATTTACCCATCCAAAGTGCACACACACAGCAGTGAACACACACCGTGAACACACATCCGGAGCAGTGGGTCTAGCTGGCTTAGCAGACAGAAATGACATTAGCATAGCAAATAATAGTTATTAAAAAAGGACTGCTCGGTTGACATTGGGACCTCCAAAGTCTCTTTCAAACCTTACGATCCTTATGATCAATATGAAGTGGATAATCTCTGGGATGTTATCGAGCTCTGAGATCAACTGCAAGGAAAAATCGGGAAATGCTAATGTGTTTTTGATGTATCTGGTCTGAGTACATGACATGCTAATAAGATATTGGCATAACATTGCCAGCTGCACGGCATCTCTCACTGGAGATGCGAGTAATGAGTCTAGATTAAACCCAGTTTGAGCTCTCAAACTCAGGCTTGACTATCTGCTATGCTAAAGTGAAGAGACTTGGAGAGATAAGACAACACCGACACCTTGATTAGCTAATTTCCCGCAGTTAATCAGGTTTAGGTATCAAGCACAGCTGGCTTGACAGGTGACAGCTAAGCAAGTTTTATTCACTTAAATGAAACAATTGAGACAGGGCTTATCATCCTCTAATGGCCTATTGAGGATTTGATTTGCCTCGTGTTAAGGCACTCAAGCTTGCCATGTCAGTTTTAAAACTCACTTCTCCACCAACTACTCAAACAGTCCCAGCTGAGGCGAGTCTTGCCTTCGGATTTTCTCTTTCTCAGCCCAACATTAAGGTGTCAGTACAAATAAAAATTAATTTTCTAACGACAACAGTACCGCAGCATATTTCTAGTCTGAAGATGTTCTCAAAGTATTCACTCCCCACAGAGTGACTAAGCAGATATATGCATTTTGTCTGACAGCTCCCTACGTAGGCAGCATTTTAAGGCATCATAGCTGCTCTCCTGACATTAAGGAAGTTCCAAAACATAGGCAGAATAATTATGCTCATAAGGATATCTAATTTTGACCTAATTCTCAGGCAGTGATATGTGGGTCTGTCCCAATACCAACAATTGCAGTCTTGGCCACTTGAGAGCGTGTGTACACAACAGGAAGTAAATGCGCAAGACTGTCCCATATCGGAAACATGCCAAAGCTCAGAGCCCTTAACCCACACTAAATCCACATCTCGAGAACCTCCTCTGAGTAGAATTTGAGGTTATGGACTGACTTTTTGTTGTTTTTTTTGGTTAAGAGTAGCCCATCTTTCAACTTGCCACATATTGATGAATCCATTTTGAGGAAGCAGAGTGAACACTTTATATATTTATAATAGTCTTTTACGATTGTTGCTTGTCAGAAAATGATCCCAGCTATAAGCCATGTCACATTGTGGGATCTCATTAATTGTCAGGCAGTAAGACAGTCAAGACTCATTAAAAACTGACATATGCTAAACGAATCTTGATCATGGCTTGTTTTGAACAAAGAAATTAAGACAATGTGTGTGGAGCAAGTGGTGGTTTGTTGTTGTCACACTAATTGCGTCATCAGGTTCTGTTCTCCTAATGGTTCTTTGACAGTTGTTGTAGCAGAAGTCACACTGCAGGACTGTGCCTCAAAACATCTGACACTGGTTGAATTTCATTGGAGGTAAAATGTAATTGCAATGGTTAATAATCGGCTGACAACGATCAAAGACTACAGATTTTGGCCTAGGATCAGAGGAATCTATTAGGATTTGCAAAATTTTGTCTCAGCCACATTGTGGCAAAAATCACACAGTGTGAACCTGGATTTAGTTAAATTAGGACATTACATATAATGTGGTTGTGAAACATAAAGTGTATTTTACAAAAACATATTTTTATCACTGAATTAGAAGCATCTCAATAAATAGCACTTTGTTACTGTACATAGGGACTACTGTACAGATATTTAGAAGTTTATTACTGCAAATTATTGAAAATTATTAAAATGTGTAAATAAAGCTCTGTAAAAATGTTACTTGCACAGCTAACAGAGAACATTCTCACAACTTTCACAAACTAAGGTATATAAATGTTAGGACAAAGCATCTTAAAGTAATATTTATGGAATGTTCTTGTAACTTTATTATATATTTTATATACGTTCTCATAACATGGAGAGAAGATGTTCTCGGAGAACAACATTCTCGTAACATCTTTATGATGAATGTTTTCAAAATGTCGAGAGAAAACATTCTTAGAATATTAAAAATAAACATTAAAATAATGTTATATTTTGGAATAAAAATAAAATTTGTTAAACATTGTTTAAATGTTACCGTAGCCTGTAGTGTAGTGAACTACTTTTTTAAAAGAAGTTGCTTGCTGTATATAGATTAACTATTTCAAATTATGAGTAGCTTGTAGCTTGGCAAGCTACACATTCAAAGCTTCATCAACACTGAGTATGTGTGTGAGATATGTTATGTGGTATGAGGTATGTTAATGATTACTGAAGTATTGTTTTTAGCTTAGCAACATGCTAATGGCAAAATCTATTGAACGTGAGTAGTGGTATTTCTATAACACATGGAGTTTCTGCCTATGTAGTGTGTTCCAAATCAGTCACTTAAATTGTTTTATCTTAGTTAGTCTGCTATGTAGGCAGTAGACAGCAAGCCAGCTTACTAGTTTTGGAAGAGATCCAGTGTTTGGGAGAGAGCTCTTTCTCACTCCTTTGGGTGTAAAGAAGCCATGCACACACTATTGTACGCTTCTCTATTTTTGGTGTCTGATTAATGTTCCTGGCCACTCTGGAGTCTCTCTGATCTATGGCTTCTACTTAAATATATTTTTCAAGAGAGGCGACACCTTTATGTATTTCCTGTTCTACTTCATCTACACGTCTTATTCGCAAGTGTGCCAACAAAATATATGTTAAGATTTTGTTAAAGTGTTGTACTGGACATTAAATCTGACGTGTGTAATTTCTGTGCCATTAGCATCATGAAACGGAATTGCAAAAATAACTGGCTTCTTGAACACTTCCTCGTCTTCCTTTAGTCAACAAACAGATAGTCCCGCTGGAGTATCAAAAAGGCAGAAAAAGAGGGGCAGTCATGTAGGTTGATATTTTAAAGGTGAAGTAGATTGCTTGGCATGCTGAAATGACACCATCCTTAACAACAAAACCACTGTGAAAATTGCTGAGAAGCCTCTGCCCCATCTAAAATTTTCTTAAAAGCCTTGACATTTTTGAGCAATAAGTTCATTTTCAAATGCTTGGAGTGTGGTGTGTGACAATTATTAGTTTATTAGAGCAGAGTTTATCAATCAGGGGCTTTGAACAGCACTGTAGGGGGGTCCTGAGATTAAGAAAGTAAATAAATAAAAATATATTGTATACATGTAATGCACCAAAATTGAATTCAAATAGATTAAATCAGTTGCCTTAAGAATGTGCAATAAGAACAAGGGACGCCACAATTCTCAATATAATATTGAACCGTTTGGTACGGCATTTTTTTTTGGTTGTGGGCGGGGGGAATTTTTTTAAACTCATGTCTGTGGTTTGTGGGTGGCACGGAGTCTAAGCGCTGAGATGAGGAAACACCTCCCCACTTATAACGTGCATTTGAAAAAGCAACACACATCAAACATCTTCCGTTGTGATGAGAAGTGTTTCTAAACCTGCTGTCCAACAAAAGAGAACATTCTAACATGTTTTTACTCCACAGCATCTGTCGAGTGTTTGAAATAACTTCCTTTTGTGATCTGATTCTTATCACAGAATGAAGCAGAAAAATATGTCCTATACCGTAATAAAGGCTATGTCGATTAGCAATGGATAATAAATATACTTAATCATTATGAAGATACCCGAGATGGCTTGAAGGACAAAGAAAAACTATATATAATTGTCGCAGGCGAGTGTTTATTGGTTGGTTTCATCCAAAACGTTTCTTTCCTTTTTATTCAGTTACAGTGCTAGCGATGTCTTTGTCCATATTAGGGATTAAAATTAGAGCTTTTTCAAATCAAATCCAATTTTATTTATAAAGCACATTTAAAATCAACCTTGGTTGGCCAAAGTACTGTACGTACATAACAGTAAAAACAAATAATAAAAACTGGAAACACAATAGAATTACAAAAGGTTGAAAGGACAAGAGAAAATGTGAGTTTTAAGCATGGATTTAAATTTAGCTAATGTAGAAGCAGCTCTAACACGAGGTAAGTTGTTCCACAACATAGGGCCAGCCACTGCGAAAGCTCGATCACCCCTGCATTGCAAGCGAGATCGTGGGACAGACAAGAGAGGTAGATCTCTTGATCTAAGTGGGTTGTGGCTGACAATTAGGTCAGAGAGGTAATTGGGGGATTGATTGCAATAAGCTTTCTAAACCAATACTAAAATTTTGAAAAATCGTTTTGGACCATTTGGAGACGGGAAATTGAGGAGAGAGGTAGCCGACATATGACTTACAGTAGTCAAGTCATGTGGAAATAAAAGTGTGAATAACTTTTTCAAAGCTTTCTCTACTTACAGTAAAAATTATTTGGCTATGGCTAACTGGCATAGATGATAAAAGATGGTGCTAACTATGCGATTGATTTGTTTGTCTAGATTAAGACTACTGTCAAGATAAAATGCTAAATTTTTAACGTTGGAGGTAAGGTATGATGAGAGAGTACCGAGGTCAGTACAATTTCTGTTAGAGAGCTAATTTGGAACAAATTGGATAATTTGGGTTTTATCATCATTCAATAACATTGACATTGTTATTAACATTGTTAACATTGACAACATACAATTGTTAGTGAGCCACAATTTAAGTTCATGAAGACATGCTTCTAATCTCCTATGTGCGAGTCTATCTTTATGTTTTATGGGTATGTAGAGTTGGGTCTCATCCACGTAACAGTGGTAAGACACACCAAATCTACTCATAAGTTCTAGATGTAACATGTATAGCGAGAATGATAGAAGTGCCAGAATCTATCCCTGGGGTACGCCGCGGGTGAGGTGAGTCGCTGAAGACGAATGAGCACCTAAACTAACTGAAAGACTTATATTGGATAGGAAGGACTGGAACCATTTAAGTACCGTACCTGTGATACCAATTGACCGCTCCAGTCGAGATAAGAGAATCTTGTGGTTAACGAAATCAAAAGCTGAGCTCAGATCTAAAAGCACAACAGCTATAGTGTCACCAGTGTCTGTAGTCATTAAAATACCATTTAGAACTTTTAGGAGAGCCGAATCAGTGCTGTGAAGCAGTTTGAAGCCAGTCTGAAAAATATCTGAGATTTTTAAGAGTATCTTTACTAAAGTAGTTTAGACTATGGGTATTGTGTAGCTTGCCAAACTAAAATGAACTTTCAAATTACCTTCCCCAACACTGTGACTAACATCAGTATCCATAGCCGCTTAAAGAGAGAAAACTAGCTTGTACACAGGAGGTCTCCTGCATGGGAGGGAAATGACCTGATCCTCACCAGCCTGACCCCCACTCCGTCTTCAGTCCCATCATTGCTCTTTGTACATTAAGATCTCTATCTGTTCCTAAAGACTGTGCATGGAAAAGAGCTGAATGCTTGATCAATGAGAAATCGAGGTTACTGTGGGAAACGTTCTTTGAAACAACCATTTGCCTCCTAGCAATGCAAATCTCAGTCTCAGCGTGAGGCATTTTCCACTGTCATAATCACTGCTGTCATCATCAACATCATGTTCTTTCCTTTTTTTCTCATCTCCTTTGCCCTCTTTGTAAGTTTCATCATCCTCATTATCATCATCAACATCATGAACAACCTCCTCATGGGCATTACATTCATGACAAAGCTTTGTGGGGGAAAGATAAAACAGCACTTTCACAGCAAATTCAGGTATGTTTTTTGTGTTTTTACTGAGTGTCACTTAATCTGTTTGGGTGTACAGTTTGTTTAGCCAGTATATTAAGAACTTATCATTAAAAATGTATAATTACAGATTTCTGAACGGCCAAAGAGTTGTGCATGACTAAATGATAACGTTGTTGCAACACTGAATAGAGTTTTGACAATATGGGACCTTTAACTTCAGTGCCTTATGGTGGGTTAAGTTAAAATGCTGACTCAATTTACCCCACAGCATTTGGCTCACTTTGCCCCATAGCTGCTATTTTGGAAAAAATAGCTACTGTTGCGTACCATTTCAGGCTAATATTTAGCTAAATGATTTGCATGGTTTTATATGTTGCTAAATCACCTATATGTATCATAAATACAATAAAACCTGGATAAATTTGCTTTGATGTTACAACCATTACATCTGTTATGCTAAATTTTTACTTTGACAAGCCAAAAACTGTTTTTAAAATAAATGGGTGCCTTCCATTCCCCCCATGTGTTCCTCCTTATCACAGTCTGGCAGAAATGATGGGTGGTTCCAAAAAACATGGTCACATGACTGTAAAAATGTACAGTTGCCAAGAAACGGGGGGGGGGGGGGGGTGGACCCTCCACTTACCAATGGTCAACTAACACACTCTCCCTTACTTCCATTGATGATGAGGCAGAAGCAGGCTCAGAGTGAGAGCCCACTGTTATCAAAACATCTACAATAAAGTCTGAAATTACTACAGAGTGTGCTGTCTTCTCTTTTAATTATATATTTGTAACAACTGGATAATTTGTATTAATAAGCATCCACCCCCCTAGTGCCCATTTGTGTTTTGGGCCACTGCCCACCCTCCCCCCCCCCCCACCCCCCACTTTGTCGTGGAATTGGACCCTGCTACATTCTTTATTATTAAACTAAGTAATTAGAACAACGTCAGTCTACATTAATTGACACATTCCTAGGAAATAGTGGGTTCACAGCGAATTATCAGAAATATTTCAGTAAAACAGTAATATCGTGCTTTACCTGAAAACCCAAAGCTGCACTAGGTATACATCACATAAAAACTTGATATTTTGAGCACTCAAATGAAAATGTACACATAACGTATCAATAGTACTTGCAGGTTGTGCTTCGGAGAGCTTGTTAGTCCAAATTAAGAAGATAGAATCCAACGAACATAAAAGCCAAGATTAGAAAAGCAGTCCTTGGTAAAAATGACATGCACACAACAAAAGGTTAGAATTGAATTTCTGTGGTATCCTTGAGCACAGCATCTTCTCAACATGATGTAAACACACTAACTAGCGGAAGTGTTTGTGGGCAGGTCAGACTCGCGGGCAGGAGGGGATTATGCAAATTTGTTACCCAGTGACGTATACCGGTAAAAGGCAAAAGATTCGAAAATATGACGACTCGTTAAGGCGATTCAGAATCGACTCTTCTTTTGAGAGACAATATCTTTATTTATCATGCACTTTTTTTGATTAACAATTTTGCAGATTGTTTTCATTTAAGGATAGCTACGTTATAAACTGCAAAAGAGATTTTTCAAAAACCCATATAACCTGCTCTTTAAACAATAATCTAATGCCTTTACCTGCAAATAGGCGAGTACAAAAGAGTTGTAATTATATATTTTATTATTCTGTGTATAGTATGTATAATTAATTACAATTAATTACTAATTTGTATAGATATTTCAAGTATTTTCAAGTTTGTTGCGGATCGCAGACGCCCTCACGTCCTGATCAAATAAGTAGTCTACTTTTGATGTCTTTGAGTTACAGAAGTACACTTCAGCCTTCTTGTTTACAGAGACATCTATTAGCAGTGTCAGAGCAGATGTCTTGTACAGTCTGGTCTCTCATTCCACATAGACAAACTCAAAACAGTCCTTATATCTTCTATCCCCTTTGACAGGGTGAGGGAAAACAGGAGATCTCAGATGTCGCATAAAAGCCCCATCTGCACAACAGAATGAGACAACCTTGATGTCAGTAAATATGTGCGGTGGGACTGTATATGCGGTGTGTGCAATATATGTACGACTGCAGAAACAAACAACAGAACGATACATTTATATAGAATGACAGAAGCATTGATATAACCCTTTCAAATATTTTAATACACCCACTCAAAGGAATGGTTCACCGAAAAATGTATATTTGCTGAATGTTTACTCACCCTCAGGCCATCCAAAATATAGATGAGTTTGTTTCTTTATCAGAACGGATTTGGAGAAATTTTGCATTACATCTCTTGCTCACCAATGGATCCTCTACAGACCAATCTCAAACTTCCCTTTTCTGTCAAAAATACTAGAAAAAGGCAGTATCCTCTCAGCTATGTTCCTTCTTAGAGAGAAATGGTATCTGTGAGGATTTCCACTCCTTTTCCTATTTAGCGCCCAAACTCTGGAACAATCTGCCTTGCGTTGTTCGGCAGGCAGACACATGGTTTAAATCTAGATCTAGACTCTTCTCTTTAACCTAGCATACACATAATACACTATCGCATTTCTATAACTCAAATCCGTTAAAGGATTGTTAGGCTGCATTCATTCAGTCAGCTGGAACTGGGAACACTTCCCATATCACCCGATGTACTCGCTACATCGTAAGAAGAATGGCATCTAAACTAATATTGGTCTCTTTCATTCTTATTCCGAGGTCACCATAGCCACCCAGATCCAGTCCGTATCCAGATCAGATGGTCACTGTAGCCACCCAAATCCAGTCCATATCCAGACCAGATGGAAGATCAGTACCTAGAGATGACCTCTACAACCCTGAATGCTAGCAGAGACCTATCAGATGTCAACTAGATGAACCCTAGAGACAGACCCCCTGTGAAGACCTCGTCACCTCGACGACCATCGGCACAAGACCACAGGAATTAAACCACGCCATGCTGGTTTTGTCTGGCCAGAGAAGAACTGGCCCACTGACTAAGCCTGGTTCTACCAAGGTTTTTTCTCCATTTCTTTCACCGATGGAGTTTTGATTCCTTGCCACTGTCACCTTTGGCTTGCTTAGTTGGGGATGCTTGACTGATTGCACAGACACTACTGGAAGAGAACTGAACTGGATGATGATATCACTGACTTTAGCGTTCAGCTGAATTTAGCTGTCTTTTTGCATTAATGACAAACTATTTTCCTGTTTGACACTGTAAAGCTGCTTTGCCACAATCAGTACTTTATAAAGCGCTATACAAATAAAGGTGACTTGAATTGACTTGACTCTGCAGTGAATGGCTGCCGTCAGAATGAGAGTAGAAACAGCTGATATAAACAACACAATAATCCACAAGTAATCCACACGACTCAAGTCCATCAATTAATGTCCTGTGATGTGAAAAGCTCTGTGTTTGTAAGAAGCCGTCCATCATTAAGACAGTTTCCAAATCTGTTCCAAATGCATAAATAAAATGATCTACATCTTGGATGGCCTGAGGGTGAGTAAAATGTCTGAAAATTTTAACTTTTGGATGAACTATTCTTTTAAGAAGGAATATCTTCATACTGTAGGCTACACAAAAATGTTGTGAAGCCTAAAATCAAATGCTGCATTTAAAACAACTGATTTTAGTTTTTAGTAAATATACGTATATATTTCACGAGTTCACACTTACATATAATAAACTGAGTAAAGGTTATTCGTATTTGGCGTGCTGTCCAGGGAGAGGGCTCCAAGCTCAGTAATTACTCTCGTGCCCGGGGTACTCCCCTTGTCCGGAGAGAGGGGTCCGAGCTCGGTTTTTTTAGCCCAGACCCAGAGCGCTCCCCTGAGTGCTCCTCCTTGTACTGGGGTAGAAACGGGCTGAAGGTGAGGAGTCAGGGTGGTGGAGGGATGCTGAATGACTAGAGATAATGAAGGTAAGACTGCTTTGATTATTTATAGGGGTTCTCTCTTGTGCTGGTTGGATAGATGATGTAATTACTGATGATGAATTGGCCGTGTTAATTATCAGCATGTGCTCCTCCCGAAATTTGTTATAAATAAATATATATATAGATATATATATATATATATACACACAAACATACATATATATATATATATATATATATGACCCGTGCTGGCAAAATGAGTCAGAATGAGCACATCTAAATTGAGCTACAGCAAAAGACAAAAGAAGCTGACAAATGGCAGTTTTGGTGAATTGTGTTTTCACAAAAATGAGTTCATTAAGCCCTCTTCTAGTGATCCCAATGCTTCAAATAGTAATTAAACATCTAAAATGATCTTTATTTGTACGTTTTCTGAGAGGAGTACCTTTTTCTCTGCTCACTTTGTGATAGCGTTGCAAAGTGCAGCATCAAGCTTATGGACTATTCATAGCGATCTGTATGAACATGAGTCGAACCAGTAAAAATTATGATTTTCAAACCCATGCTGATGAAAACAAGACGACCTCCCTATAAAGTACATTACTGTGAAATATGTCTTGGCGAGATTCACACAAACATAATCTGTTATGTCTTACATGAACGTTTAGTTAATGGTTGGGGAAAAATCTGATGTGTATCATTATATTAGATCCATGCATTACAGTAGGTCACAATATTGATCTGTTTCGATATTAATCAAACATTAAAAGAAAAGACAGAATCATTCGCTACTCTTGATTAAACTACAGTTTATTTGCATCTTTTTATCTTATTTTTAATAACAAAGATAACATAAAAACTGTTATATTGTGATTAATAATAAAGTAATTATTATTAAAGTGCCCCTATTATGCCATTTCCAATATTGCCTTTCATGCAGTGTGTAATGTAGCTGTATGTGAATGTAAACGATCTGCAAATTTGCAGCTGAAAGTGAACGATAAATAAAGTTATTGTCTCCCAAAATAAAGAATTGACTCTGAACAGCTGAAACGAGTCTTTAGTAATCCCACTTCCGTGGCGGCTACACATCACAGAGTAACACATTTGCATAATGCGCGGCTATGTTCTATGTTGGCCGGCAGCATACAACTTGAACCCGCCCACAAACACGTCATTCTACTGACGACTGCTTCTCTAATCTTGGGGAGTTCAACGCGGGATTCACAAAACTTTTGCTGTTGAAAGATGGATCAGTATTCTGTTTATCTAGACCAGCTGCTCCACTGAATCACAACCTCTAAGCATGACAAATAATAGATGTTTATATTTTCTATAGAACTTTCAAAATACAGAACAATTGAAATAAGTGTATCGTTTCCGAAATGCGCTGCACGCCGTAGACCAATCACAACAGACTGGTCCATCTGACCAATCAGAGCAGAGTAGGCTCATGGAAAAGGAGGGTTTTAGAGAGACTGATTCTTAGAACTGCTTTGAACGAATCGTTTGAGAATCGCTTGAAATTGTGGTGATATTAAATACATATTTTGAGAAAACAAAAGCGTATTTTGACCTTGCATGCATGTAATCCTATTGTTGGAGACCCCCAAAACAATATTAGGAACCATAAAAATGGCATAATAGGGGCACTTTAAGAAAAGAATTGGAAGAAAATATGCAACATTGCTCTGTGATTTTGCTTTGGAACCTTCAGAAAACTTTAACTCGATTTTTCTCAAAATTGACTTTGCTGACTCTATCGCCTTCAAACGGCTGTAGCTCAGTCATTTTTGTCTGATTCCAACCAGTTATATATAATTTTGAAGGTATTTTAATGTAGAATGTGAAAATTAAGAGAGCTCATTTTTGAAAATGTGCTCATTCCGATATGAAAAACAACTCAACCAAGAACTGGACCGTTGCTTTATACAAATAAAGCAACAGAAAGTGCTTGCACGCAGAACATACAACTATAAATACAACTACCATTACAATTACAATTAATTCAGCCAGGCAGAGTGGTGAGTGAGAGGAGAATATATAGTCTGTGACAATAGGGAACAGCTGAGGGTGTAATGAGTGACAGGTGAATGGAGTCTGGGGAATGGAGTCCGGGAGGAACCACACTCTACCTACTGCATGCCACAGCTGCGTTCATAGCAAACACTTTAATAAAGCTCCTCTAATATAAGGGTACCTGATGGCCGAATTGAGCTTGTCAGGATGTGCTACCAGCTTAAACAATGAGGTCAAATTCGTGATTAAGGTGAGGAATTAATGACAACAGAATGTCAAGAGGCCAGTTTAATTCCTCATCTGAACGACGCTCCTTTTTACAGGTGCCGATCTAACGTTTTATCAGAAGGTTGCTTCGTTTTACATTCTGAAGTCCGATTCCTTATACTAAGACTTTTACACCCATACAAGTCAGGGAATGAGCACCCCCTACTGGCCGGACTAAAACTAGCTCCAGCAGCAAGCTAGTGTTTCACAACGGCCGACCAGCCATCAGAATGTTACCAGCTTCAAAATTAAAACAAAGTCAAATTCGTAACTGAGCTGGGGAATTCATGACAACAGAATGGCAGGAGGCCAGTTTAATGCCTCATCTGCAGGATGCTCCTTTTCACAGTCTAAAGTTCGCATCATTACACTAGGACTTTTGCAACCATTCAAGCCAGGGAATAATCACCCCCTGCTGGATGAACTAAAACTAGCAGCAGCAGCAAGCTACATTTTCACAAATGGTCTCCCACCAGTGTACTGAACAGGTTCTGGCCTGCTTAGCTTTAGTGAGGAACCAGACTCTGCCTACTGCATGCCACAGCTGCATTCATACCCTGAGCTTTAATAAAGCTGCTCTAATAGAAGGGTAGTGCATACTGACAAGCTCAATGCAGCCATCAGGATTCGCTACCAGCTTAAACAATGAGGTCAAATTCATGATTAAGCTGGGGAATTAATGACAACAGAATATAAGGAGGCCAGTTTAATGCCTCATCTAGAGGATGCTCCTTTTCACAGTCTAAAGTCTGCTTCATTACACTAGGACTTTTGCACCCATTCAAGCCAGGGAATGATCACCCCCAGTTGGCTGGATTAAAACTAGCTGCAGCAGCAATCTACATTTTCACAAATGGTCTCCCACCAGTGCACTGACCAGGATCTGATTCGTTATACTAAGACCTTTGCACCCATACAAGTCAGGGAATGAGCACCCCCTGCTGGCCGGACTAAAACTATCAAGCTAGTTTTCCACAACGGCCGACCAGCCATCAGAATGTGCTACCAGCTTAAACAATGAGGTCAAATTCATGATTAAGGTGGGGAGTTAATGACAACAGAATGTCAGGAGGCCAGTTTAATGCCTCATCTGAACGACACTCCATTTTACAGGTGCCAGTCTAACGCTTTATCAGAAAGTTGCTTCGTTTTACATTCTGAAGTCCGATTCATTATACTAAGACTTCTGCACCCATACAAGTCAGGGAATGAGCACCCCCTGCTGGCCGGACTAAAACTAGGTCCAGCAGCAAGCTAGTTTTTCACAACGGCTGACCAGCCATCAGAATGTGCTACCAGCTTCAAAATTAAAACAAAGTCAAATTCGTAACTGAGGTGGGGAATTCATGCCTCATCTGCAGGATGCTCCTTTTCACAGTCTAAAATCCGCGTCATTACACTAGGACTTTTGCACCAATTCAAGCCAGGTAATGATCACCCCCTTCTGGCTGGACTAAAAATAGCTGCAGCAGCAGGCTACATTTTCACAAATGTTCTCCCACCAGTGTACTGACCAGGCTCTGGCCTGCTTAGCTTCAGTGCGGACGTGTGAGCGGACATCGCCGCTTCGGGAGACTTGTGAGCCGACACCACCGCCTCGGGGGAACTGTGAGCGGACACCGCCTCCTCGGGAGCTTTGTGAGGGGACACTGCCACCTCGGGGGAAACTTGTGAGCGACGCCGCCGCCTCGGGGGATATATGAGCGGACGCCGGCCACTTCGGGAAGACCTGAAGCGAGATCCGTCGCATCTAGGAGGGAATATCAGCGTGCTCGCGCTTCGGAGGCCTTAAACGTTTGCTCTGCCCACCTGGAAGGTAACATCAGCAGCTCGGGCCACTCGGAAGGCCGAAGCGAGCTCCGCCGCATCAGACGAGAACATCCGAATGCTATACCTCTGCCTCGGAGCATTGGTGAGGGGCACCACGCCTTGGAGGATTCGAAGTGAGCGGGCATAGCTGGCCTCGGGGCTTTGCGAGCGGACACCACACTCCGACTTGGGCCACGCTGGATTTGAAGCCTGTGAGTGGGCCTCGCACCAACTCTGGGGAACTATGTTTGAACAGACACCGCCCTTGGAGAGGTTTTGTGAGCGGACACCGCTGTATTTGGGAGGGAATGCTTTGCAGCAGGACCCATTGCACTGACCAAAGACGGGGTTCCTGCATGCTGGTATCAGCCCGGACACGCTGGTGTGTGAAAACGGGGTGAGGTACCTGCTGCGGCAGACGAAGGCTCTGACGCCCTTGGATTGTGCTTCGGGGAGAGGGTTGTGAGCTGGGCTCCCTGCTAACTCCCCCTGAAGGTTGAGCCCTCAAATCAGGCCAGGTTATGTAGTCCTCCAGCGACTCCTCGTGGAGACAGTATGGCATCATGGACTTGAAGGGCGTGGCCAGGCCTCCCCAGAAAGAGACCATTGCGGCAGGTCTTAGATCACATGACGGTGCAACCGACCGATGAGCCACTAACAAAGAAGTCCATGGTGCGTACTCCTCATACTCTTGGTATTCCCTGACGGATTGTACGCACGCACTCCCTGCTTGGACCCATGTCTGCTGGTGGATTTCTGTATCCGGTGCGGGTAAGGGCTGGGATATGTACAAACACAGGGTCAGGGTCCAAATGCAGGAGAAACTAGATTTAATAAACAAAAACAGCACTACAAGCAAAACAGAACCAGATCAAACAAGATATGAAAAACAACTCAACCAAGTATTGGACCGGAGGATACAAACTACGCATCGCCGTTCGAGGCAACAGAAAAGTGCTTCATCACAAAAACTACAACAGAAATACAAGACTAACCATATCACAATATTACAGCCCCCAGGGGGGGGCGGCGAAGGGCGGAGTCGCCAGAGTGGTGAGTGAGAGGAGACTATATAGTCTGTGACAATGGGGAACAGCTGAGGGTGTAATGAGTGACAGGTGAGTGGAGTCTGGGGAATGGAGTCCGGGAGGAAGGGAGATGGCGACCTCTGGTGGTGAGAGGGAGAAACACAGGGCCCGGACCCCTGACACTATCTATATAAAATATTGCCCATTTATCGGCAATGGCCAGAATTTCAATTTCAGTGTGTCTTTATTTTGTTACTGATCTGATAGATATCTAGTCAAGAAAAAACAATTGTCAACACCCTCCAAGACTCATTCAAGACTGATTTCAATCCTAACAGGAGGTGATTTGAGATACACAAGGCTTGGTTGTTCAGGCCAGATACATTTCACTCCTTCAAATTGTGCCTACGACAACATACAGATGTTTCAAAGCCACAAAGAAGCTCAGAATTAGCATTATCTCAAAAGTGAAAAAATAGATCAGATTTATTTCTGTTTTGCAGAGACACATTCATGAGGCCAAGTGTACATAAAATGTACTCAATAAGGTAGCCATCACAATGCCCTATAAGAGGTTCAAACAGCTTGTTAGCATATCATTTACAGCCCTGATATCATTATGCATTCATAATTTTGTGCCTTGGAAGTCATTATGTAAAAACACAGCTACAAGTTGCACCTAATATAAAACAAAAGCCTATATTATGTGAATATTTACATGGAGATGTAGGTTCTGCAGCCTCAGCAGTTCAGGTGTAGATGTAGCCTGTCACAGAGGCAATTGTTAATGGGGTGCAGAAGCATAAAATCTTAAAATATTTCTCAGCGCTATAGATAGACGGCAGATGGCACGTTGCCTCAGGCGGGATCCACTGAGAATGTGTGTGGCGTCTTTGTGGCAGTACAGCAGAAGCGTTGGAGAGAGCTTGACAACTGAGTGACATCTGTATTCATATTCCTCCTCGGCCTGTAGCTGGTGTGAAATATTCATCGGTTGCTTGGGGTATGTAATCGGCTGGATATACTTTTGAGCGGGCGGGTGGCATGAATGTGTAGACTTCCCGTGAGGCAAAAGTTGAAGAAATATGTAGAATAATGAAAGAGCTTAACTAAAAATAAATTTTCTCATGATTTTCTCACATTGTGCTTAAAATACCTTAGTTGCTTGACTTCTTGCATGCTCGGCTTTTTAACTAGCTTAAGACTGGTAAAACAGATTTTGCAGCAAGTTTTGCTTGAGAATAACATGGATATGTAGGTCTGCCTGCCTCACTAAACCGGTATAAACCAGCCTGGACCATCATGGAAATTCATTCTAGTCTAACATACAGTCTTTAAAATAGGAAACAAAAAGTTGAAGCTTCTCTTGTGTAGCAATTTACATTTTGTGTGAGTGTCTCATCTTGAGGTTCTGTCAGATTAATCATAATGGCTGTTTTAATCGCATTTCCACATTCTGTGTAACCTTCTGCTTAATAGACTAACAGCAGACAACAGTAGAAACTTTAGAGTGCCAAAAGCGGTGTTACATGCATGTTGTTTTTTGCTTGCAAATTTGAATGTGACAGAATGAAGATTATGAAGAATTGACTCAAGAATTTGAATGATACAGAATGAAGATTATGAAGAATTGACTCAAGATAATGTTGCAGAATTATATGGCAAGTGCAGGTACAAAGTGAACACTCAAATAGTATTTAAAGTCAACTTGAAATGTAACCTTCATCTCATTTTACTTACATAATGTTACATTTCTAAGTGAAACAGGGAAATGGGCAAGACTTGATTTTATCCATCATGGATTGATTGGTGTGGGTGGGGTTTAAAAGTAGACGGGCTTTATAATTTGGGGAGGTTATTACATTTTTGTCCTGGGAATATTGTGCAATTATGAATCATGCATTAAAGTAATTGTTTATCAAAAACACAGGTGCTTACAATTTGGGCCATCACAAGTAGTGAGTTTGTTTTCAAACGACAGATTTGGATCCTCTGCAGTGAATGGGTGCCGTCAGAATGAGAGTCCAAGCAGCTGATAAAAAATTCACAACAATCCACAAGTAATCCACACAACTTGAAAATCTGTGTGTTTGTCAGAAACAAATCCATGACTAAGACATTTTTACCTTCAACCATGTTGACCACCACTCCCAATCCATCGTCATACTACCCATTCCTTCAGTGAAAAAGATTACAAGCGAAAACAGTCCAAAACAGCTCACTTTTGATGTGATACAGCACCAAAGGATCGATATCCGGGTTTTCGTGGCGGAAGTGTTGTATGGATATGAGCGTCAGTTGATCACAGTATGCCGAACCCTGGGTGTTTTTTAACTTCATGCGGTTTAAGCACTGGTTATTTCATGTACCTTACTAGGACAGAGCCTTTTTTTGTAGCACAATAAGACACCTGCTTATGGTAATTTACTGTGTCTGCGCCACACTCGTCCTATATTGCAAAACTATTCACACCATCTGCGCCTTTATTTCAGAAGTCTACGCCCTATCCACAAACGCTTCCTTCCTGTCGCATACACTAGTGGTTTTATCCTTTTTCTTCTGAATCACACTTCCCGGCCTTTAACCCCCTTACAACCCCACCACCATGCATTTGGTCTCGCTCTCCCCTTAGCAACTTGTGGGCTGCGCTGCCTATTCCGTGTGTTTTCTTCACGTCTTTGTGGCGCACAGCGTATATTGTCCCCTCACACACCCGATGTTTTTGCTCCTGCTTCTGAGAGTCCTGAATGGATCCCGCGGTGTGTCCCCTGCGGGGCCGATGCCGGCCCGAGAACTGCTTACACCGCGGATATGTGGTGGGTAGGGCCGTGAGGTGCACGAAATGGGCGTCCGGCGTCCGCGCACACCGGCGAATTCTCATTTGGGGGTCACGCGGCCTGTTTCCCTTGGAGATGGCCCCGAGTGAAGTGAGGATTCAACCGCACTGTACGGCCTCCGCGGCACCAAAGGGCACGCTTTTTGCCACGCCCCCCGGAACACCGGACGGTGGGTGTTGTGTATCAGACACCCAGCGTACTCCTCGCCAAATGCCATCCATGCCTGCCTCGCAATGATGACCGCGTTACTTGGGACCTGTATAGTTTTGTGTACCCCTTTTTAATATGACTTGCCCCCTCACGCCCCCGCACAACCTCAACACGCCGTATGCCTGGAAGCCGTGCCCAAGTACTGTGCCCCACGTCATTTGGTTTAGCGGTGTACAGTCTTTCCCTATATTATATACGCTTTTAATATCAAGCCAATCGCTGTTATTTGTTTCGAATCCACAGTACCTTTGT
The DNA here is from genome assembly GCA_018155175.1 of Sinocyclocheilus anophthalmus. NCBI lineage: Eukaryota > Metazoa > Chordata > Actinopteri > Cypriniformes > Cyprinidae > Sinocyclocheilus > Sinocyclocheilus anophthalmus. Next base: position 43,916 of record JADLZN010006715.1, on the reverse strand, counting down.
CCACACCCCTGTGCCTCCTGTTTCCCGACCGCGCTCCACCTACCTCACATCCACACTTACGCCACACAAATAATCACACCACAACCTCACCCCTGACCATAGGTTTCATACATACGCACCGTAATTAAAAAACCCGTAATTGAAGTAGTCCACCTCCTTTTCTAACTGAAAATGGTGCCAGTGAGCTTTTAGATAGGTGTTTAGCATTATTTAATCATTGATTATTTATTTTATTACACAAACCCACGAATCGCTTTTCTTCCGTATTTTTATATACACTTTGATCATACGTCACTCCCAACGATATACATGTGGTTACCATTTGTATGGTACTGAGTTTCGGGTATGTTTAACTACGTTTAATAATTTAACGTATCTGTTTATCTTTAATGCTTTCACATCTTACTCATTTTATCACAAGCTTTAGTGAGCTTTCCTTCGGTCACAACTCCATATTTCCCAGCAGTTGCAGGCCCCATTTCCATTTATCTAAAGCTTTTCATTCTTTATAATGTATATATTTAGCTGATTTAGCTCCAATTACCACCATTTAATGGTTGGTGTGAAATGTCACCACTTTTGTTCAACTAAACCAATGATATTAGTAATCATCACAGTTTAAAAAACATTGTCACTAACAAATCAAATATACCCACCATATTATATATATCTATACAATACCTACTTAGACTATATCTCGCTATATATAGCCTATTTATATAATATATAATAATTTTTTTTAATATATATATATATATCGTCTTCTCCCACGCTCCCAAAAAAACAGAATTCTATAAACCGTTATTAACTACAGAATTAAAAAAATGATTGTAGATACAATTTCCCTCAGCTTTTGAGTAAATGTCCCAATTATTACAAGAAACGGCAAGTAACATTAATTAAATTAAAAAGAAAATTAAAATGAAATTAATTAAAATTGTCTTGTACAAGTATTTTTAAAGTGTATAATTATCCTGAGTATTTCCAGCGAATAGGAAGATTGACTAATTCATATAGATACAATTCTTTGCTCTAAACAAATGGCACACCGGGCAAGACAGTCATCAGCAGGGCTGCAGATTACCTAGCGGCAACAGTCTGTTCATACCTAACTTTTCTTTTCTGCTTCATTTCAGACAATGGGACTGGGGTTCAAATCTCAACACAGACACTCATTCATGTGTCGGCTGGGGTGTGTGTGTGTGTTTGTGGGTGGGTGTGTTGTGCAGAGATGGCGGAAGGTGAGCAGAGCAACATCTCTCAAGAATTCTTCGGAGGAGCTGTGGCTTTACGGCTCACATACGGCTCTAATTATCAGCTTAAGTGAGGGAAAAATAATGGAATAAAATCCATTAAGCTCAAAATCTCACGTCAGAGAGTGAAAATGAATGCTAACTACTCACTGAACTTTGCTCTTTTGAGCTTTCTTCATTGTCAGGCGAAAATAATCTTGATTCACAAAGACTTGACTGTTTTTCTCTCTGTGAATAAAATAAACTTCGAAGAAGTCCGCGTTAGATAGTTAATTGTTATAGATAATATTAGATGTATCTGTGAGAGTTTCAATTGGCCTTAAGAAATCTGTCAGTGCTGCTTTTCTTATGTGAGAAAAGCATAATTTTCCAGCTTCACAAATATTAAAGGTGCTGTATGTAAGTTCCTCTTCAGGAACGAGACGCTGCGTCGGAAAACGCTAGGGGAACGCCCTTCAGCGTGACGGGCTCTGAAACTCATGTGTAATCAGACGAATAGATGGGCGAGACGTCACGGCGGGTGACGTAATGACCAGGAAGCTATAAAAGCACGTGCGGTGAGACCAACGTCAGCTTTTTGTCATTCAGCAAGCGCTCTGTGTGTATGTGGGTGAAGTTGTGAGGTTATTTGGTGTTGTCTGTCCCGTAGGAACATTAGAAATGTCTAAAGCACATGGGAAAAAACAGCATCTGAGTAGGGGCGAAGGCAGCCAGCGTTTCAAACTGTGTGTTCCTCCCTGCCCGCGTTTCATTACGGGTGCGGACAAACACAGTTTGTGCGTTGTCTGCCTGGGAGCGGAGCATGCTGAGTCAGCTCTTGAGAGGGCTGACTGCCCGCATTGCGAGCATCTCCCTATGCATGTTCTCCACTCCCGGAAGGCACTCTTTGAGGAGGGTGCCTTCGCTAGCGTTCCCCGCGGTGCGGGTCCCGCTTCCGCCGAGGCGGAGCGGCAGCTGCGCTCGTGGGGTTCGCAGCTGGATCTGGTGGAGGGAATGGAGATGGGCGAGTCCCTATTTTCTTCCTCACCCGCCAGATCCAATGCTCGCTCACCGGGTTCGGAAGCCCGTTCTGCGGTTACTTCCCCCCGGGGAGCGAGCTCGGCGCTCCGCCTGTCTTCCTCCGAGGAGGTTGATGTGGTGGGCGTCGACGAGGATTCAGAAAAATCGTATCTAGGCGGGTGTGGATTCTTTTTTTTGTGGACTACGATGCAGGCACGTATGTCCCCTGCTCGGATCGAGTTGATCCTTACCGCAGTCGCGAGAGTCAGAGCAGGCCGGTCACTCACTGTCAAGCAGTCCAGACTGCTGGGTCTGATGGCAGCCGCGTCCAACGTGATACCTATTGGCCTGCTGTACATGAGGCCACTACAGTGGTGGCTCAAGACCAGGGATTTCTCCCCAAGGGTAAACCCACTTTGCATGTTCAAGGTCCCGCCGCACTGCTTACGTGTCTTAGACATGTGGAGGAAACCTTGGTCCTTGTCACAGGGCCCTGTGCTGGGAGCTCCTTGTCGCCGCATAACACTAGCGACGGACGCGTTCCTCACTGGTTGGGGAGCGGTCATGAGTAGCCACCCCGCCCGTGGTCTGTGGAGTAGCCGCCATCTCATGTGGCATATCAACTGCCTGGAGATGCTGGCCATGCTGCATGCACTAAGATACTTCCTCCCAGACCTAAGAGGTCACCATGTGGTGGTGCGCACCGACAACACAGCAGTGGTCTCTTGCAGTATATCTCTTATATCAACCACCAAGGAGGTCTGCGCTCACGCCGTTTGTACAAACTAGCGTACCAGATCATTGTGTGGTCCCAGGGCAGACTTCTCGCGCTGAGAGCAGTTTCATCCTGGGCCTCTCAATGTGGGAGAAGACATCCTGTCGAGGCAGGGGCCGAGGCCCGGGGAATGGATGATTCACCCCAGGGTGGTGAAGCAGATATGGAGGGTCTTCGGCCAAGCTCAGGTGGATTTGTTTTCGACTCACATGACATCACACTGTCCCCTATGGTTCTCTCTAAACCATCCAGCTCCACTGGGGCTGGATGCAATGGCACAGACGTGGCCGAGGCTTCGTCTGTAAGCCTTTCCTCCAATTGTTCTGCTCCCGGGAGTTCTAGAGAGAGTACATCGGGACGGGGTCCGTCTATTGCTAGAAGCCCCGTTCTGGCCGGGCCGAGTATGGTTCTCGAACCTGATTTCTCTCCTCGACGGCGCTTCGTGGGAGATTCCCGTCGGGAGAGATCTCCTCTCACAGGCAGAGGGTAAGATCATCCACCCCTGCCCGGAGCTGTGGAAATTATGGGTGTGGCCCCTGAGGGGGCACAGCTCATAGTTTCCGGTCTCTCAACCGAGGTTGTGGAGACCATCCTCCAATCCAGAGCTCACTCAACGAGGAAACTGTAAGCCCTTAAGTGGAGACTCTTCACTTCATGGTGCGGAGACCGCCAGCTCGACCCAGTTAAATGCCCGGTTGGTACAGTGCTGGAGTTCCTGCAGGCCTGTTTATCTGCAGGGTTGACCCACTTCACCCTAAAGGTCTACGTGGTGGCCATTGCGGTCTACCACACCCCTATTGGTGGCCAGTCAGTGGGTAGGCAAAATATGGCACGGTTCCTCCGCGGTGCGCTGAGGCTGAGGACCCCGGTACGATCTCGCGTCCCCACGTGGGACCTAGCTGTGGTGCTAGAAGCTCTCTGTAAGCCTCCATTCGAGCCTATCGAAGAGATTTCGGATCGCCATCTTACAATAAAGACTACCTTTCTTCTGGCGATATCTTCCCTCAAGAGAGTTTGGGGATCTGCAGGCCCTTTCAGTGGCCCCTTCTTACCTAGACTTTGCGCCTGGCTTGGCCAAGGCGTTTCTGTTCCCGCGAGCAGGATATGTCCCTAAGGTCCCTTCCTCTGCACCTTGGCCTGTCGTACTACAGGCCTTTAGTCCTCCTCCCTTCGGGGATCCAGACCAGCAGAGGCTAAACTCCATGTGTCCGGTGCGTGCACTGGATGCATACATCCACAGAACTGCCCTGTGGAGAAGGGCGGAACAGTTACTAGTTTGTTACGGTCCCCCTAACAGAGGTCTGCCGGCAACTAAACAGACCCTCAGTAGGTGGATAGTGGATGCCATCTCCTTCTATTATGAGTCCTCTGATCTCCCCTCGCCATTAGGGGTCAAGGCTCACTCAACACGTAGTGTGGCAGCCTCTAAGGCCTTTTTAGCGGGTGTTCCTATGCAGGATATCTGCAACGCGGCGGGTTGGTCCACGCCCCTCACCTTTGTTAGGTTCTATGATTTAGACTTGCGAGCCACTCCCGGCTCTTCTGTCCTCTCGCCATAGCGGTGCAGTCTTCCACACTAGGCAGAGATTTGAAAGTCTGGGGACGTGGGCATTCTCGTTCCCCTAGCGTTTCCAATGCAGCTCGAGTTCCTGAAGAGGAACACCTCAGGTTACGTATGTAACCCTAGTTCCCTGAGGAACGAGACGCTGCGTCTTGGTGCCATACTTCCGGCGTCCCTGCCAGCGCTTGCTTCATTCCTGGAGCTGGCGTTGGTCTCACCGCACGTGCTTTTATAGCTTCCTGGTCATTACGTCACCCGCCGTGACGTCTCGCCCATCTATTCGTCTGATTACACATGAGTTTCAGAGCCCGTCACGCTGAAGGGCGTTCCCCTAGCGTTTTTCGACGCAGCGTCTCGTTCCCTCGAGGAACTAGAGTTACATACGTAACCTGAGACGTTTTTGACTCTACTAAAGCATACAAATACCATAATATGTTTGCAGATATTTAAGAAACATACTAAGTTAACATACTTGTTTATCTGAAAAACAACGCTACAGTCAGTTATTCTCCTTTGAAAATGTGCATTCGGGCCGGAATATCGGTCTCTGTTTTGGTTTGTGAAACCCGCCCACTGCCAGTTTACCCAATTGTATTTTGGGACCCCGGGTTGCCAGTTGGCGGAAAAAACACAGCGTTTTTAATTTAATTCATCGTCAAGTGTGCTCGTTCCTGTTGGTGTCATCAATCTGGCAACCTGTGTGTGCGTCAAGTCTGAGGAGGAGGGGCCGGGTGAAAAAAACCCTCTCCAATATTTTGAATTTGGACTGCAATACATAGTTCAACCACTCGGTGTCAATCCTACATACAGCACCTTTAAATGTCATAAATGCTTATGTCCAGCTATCGTTGTTTTGAAACACGGATATTACAAAGAGACAAAACAAAATGAGAATAGATCAATCAGTCAGGAACACATCAAATCCTTCCGGGTGTCTGAAAAGTATTGTGGAAGTGATTAATGAATGGATGGCCAGCAGACAGTGTGTGACATTATTATAATGGAAGTGTGAACCAGTACATTAAGAGCAACAGAAAATGCTCTACTTTTCCTCTAATCTAATGTAATGCTCTACAACATAGAAATCATATTTTCATTGTGATAACCATATTTCACCATGGCAACTAGACTCCATTGTGCACTGGCTGCAGCATGCTGTGAAATCTTCATTATCGATTTGCAAGGTATAAAAATATGGCTCATGTCTTTAATTAGAATTAATCAACAGTCAGTTTGGCCTTGTGTGTTTCATATAATGTTATGTTAGTGTAGCAATTAATACACATATTTATATTATTTATTATATTAACCATATATTAACCGATTTGTATATTAAAAATATTCATTATATAAGAAGGATAATATTAAGATCAGGTATTATGGATTAATTTAAATTTTTGTTTATTAATTCACTTTCACTAGCGTTTATGAAATTATTTTAATTTTTCTAGATTTATATTTTTTGTTTTTTGGTAATTATTAGTTAGTTAGTTATTACTAAAGTTTCAATCTATTTATATCTATTTTAGTAATTGTTGTTTTTTATAGAAATAAATTAATTAATTTATTTATTTATCCTAATATTTAAATTAGTGCAATTTCACTAATTTTATATATTATAATTTTAGTATAGGTTCTTTCTTTCTGTCCGTTTTCAATTAGCAGTTCATGTAATTAAAGCATTTAATTATATATTCTATTAGTTGCGTTATTAGGTTTTTATTACATAGGATTAATTCATTCATTAATGCATTCATTCATTCATTTTCCAATATTTCAATTAATGCACTTACACTAGCATTTCATTATATTGTTTTATTTCATTTATTTTGTTTGGGTTATTGATTGATTGACTGAATGATTAATTGATCCTAATATTTCGATAAATTCTCTTTTATTAGTATTTTTTTTCAGTCATTATGCTTTTTTAAATTAAAAATATATTGTTATATGAACACATTTATTTATTATTTTTGTCTCCAGAACATCATAGATTTGCTGTGGCCTCTTTTAACTGAATATGCTAAAAGCAACCACTGACAACATGCTAACAACAGCACAGCAACACCCACTGACCAATGACACATAACAACCTCCTGAACACCCTAGCAACCATATAGCAACATGCTAGCAACTCATAGCAATGTGCTAGCGACTGTCAACCAAAGAAATCACAAGCACCCAGAACACCTTAGGTACTGCATAGCAACATCCTGGCAACCACCCAAAACAGCCCTGCATGACGGCGGTTTTACACAGTTAAGCATTACTCACATTTACTTCAGAATCCAGTAGAATACATTCAGGAAGGACATTCATCTTTCGGGGAACTTTATTTCTGTCCTTTACTTTTATTGGAGCTCTTGCCATAGGAATTTAATTCCACCTACAATATTACAGCATAGTAAAAAGTCACTTGCTGGGGGGGGGTAAGTTTCTCAAACGTAATGTCATTCTAAACACTTTCTGAAAGCACTTTAGTCAGAACAGATCTGAGCTCTTTATCACCTCGGGGATCAAACACAGCCGCCTCAATTTACACTTTCACACAGTTAACAACGTCCTAAACATTATGTTCTCCAGCATCGTTGAGCTGCTTTTTAACAGCAGGATCCCAGACTTATTTCCTTTCCACTCTCTCAAGTACACTCTTAAAAAGAGTTTTTGCCATTCTGGGGGCCAATAAAGATATCATAATCTTGGGAAAAGATTTTTTATATGCGCATTTGTCCAAATAAAATGGACTGTAGTCATCGGCAGAAGTAGAAATCCAGGGGAAAATGTGAGAAAGCTGTTTTGTTTGTTTCACCCCTAAGAAAAATAGATGGGACGGAAGATCTCTGGGAGGTAAATTCCTCTCTTTAATGTGCGGATGTAAAGGTCACTTTTGCTCGTGTGAGAAATAAAAAGAACATCTGGCATAGAGCGGATCATGTGGCTTTTTGCCAGACGAAAAACAGAAACACAATTCCCAGAGTAGTGCTCTGTGGAGAATTCAGGTGGCTTATGAAGTGACTACATCATTAGCCTCAGTCAGACGGTGTTTGTGGTCCTATTTTGATTCAGGCTTCAGCTATCGCACCGCCCAGCCTCTATGAAACATGAGCTGATATAGCAGCGTCATGATCGTTTTGCGAACAATGGACCCGGCAAATGCAAGCGGACGCATAAAGAGGTTTTCTTACTGAAATGAAACGTCCTTTCATGGAGAACTGGCTTCCTTCATACACCGATCTGAACTCACTCACTTGCCCACATGTTTGCCAAAAATACAATAAAATAAGTCTTATGTTATTCCCAGTTGGGGTGATTTTGTGTTATACGTTTGAACGCTTGATTCTGATTAAAATGTTTCTCTTCAGGTTTATACATCTAATATTATTCAGAATATATCATCATTAATAATGCATAAAGATAAACAAAACAAGCAAACAAACAAAAAACATTGTAATGTGGTGACTATTGTGTAACCAAAATAATTACAATTAATAAGTGAAGAATTAAAGTAGCTCAGAAGTAGTAATTTATTTTACGTAATAATTTCTAATGAAATAAATAATCAAAATACTAATTAATTTATTGAAAATTACATTATGATACTCGTTGAATTACTACTACACTTACTACTAATTATTTTACAATATAATTGTATAATAATTGTATTAACAAAATAATAATAATAATATTTATTAACAATGGTATACAAAACGGGTACATTGTTAATAATAATAATAATAATTCATAATATGCATTTAATTTAATTCATAATAGTATGATAAATATAAATAAAAATATAATATAATAATACATGTATACAATTATTTTATTATAACAAACATATAATAAAATAATACATTATTTCAATAATGCTATTATAATAAATTGTTATGACAAACTGTGTAATATAGTAATAATAATAATAATAATAATAATAACCAACACTAGTACTACTAATACTTTTATGCTACTACTACTACTATTACTAATCATTATCATCAGTTATTTAAATGACTGGCTGACTTTACATTATCCTGCTAATTAAACGGCTACTTACAAAATAAATAAATACATGGGCATGAAATATTGATTAGAGTTGAGAAGAAAGAGAGCACAGCTATGGAGGAAATTGGTTGCTGGCGACAACAGTCAATTCAGTGCTCATTATGCAAAAACATTTGACCACAGAATGGCACAAATGAGCTATCAGAATCAAGTATTCAAAACATAAATGAGATATAATAACATGCAGCGTGTATGGGGGCATTTTGCGTTGATTATATCCTTTGACTTTTCTCATGTTTATTAATACTTATCCATATTATTACTTGCCACTTATTAATAGCCCTAAATATATAAAACATTTACATTAACTATAAGTCAATAGCTGCAGGTTATGCGACTCATTGAAAGGAAAATCAGCAGCTTGCCCCCCTACAGTGAATAAATGGATGTGGGTTTAAAGGGAGAATTTCTAGCGCACACGCAAACACCGGCCTTACAAAACACATCACACTCCCTGAGCTCTGAATGTGAAGGAAAGTTCATATGTGGCAGAATACTCTCTGTTTGTACAAGGGAGAATGTGTAGGTGTGTGTGTGTGCATATGCAGTAGCTGATTATGAGTGTGTGTGTGTGCTATGACGCTTTTCAGATATCTTGAATGTGCTTTCCGGGGGTGGTTGGCTAGTGTTACTGCGAGCAGCTGTTATCGGGATAATGAGTGTGTCCCTCCTCTCTGTCATAATTAACACTGTTTAATTAAAGCTAGCTCCTGTAGCTGGTTAGGGTGCCACTTGTTAAGTGGGAGGGTGAGAACACACTAGGCTAAGAGACCAAATTAGTTGTGGGGATGAGTACTGGATACCTCTTGCAGTCTAACAATGCTTTCAAACGACATACACCTTTAATATTTTCATCTTGTGCTGTGTTATAAAAAAATTATTCAGTATTAATCAAATTTATTACATAATCTTAAGTCAACAGCCAGCAGTCCACAAACAGCCACCATCAAATTTAACTGAACTTGAGCAGTTCTGCAAAGAAGAGTAGGCAAATATCGCAAATTCTAGATGTGCAAAGTTAGTAGAGACAGAGACAGATCCTAACAGACTAATGGCTGTAATTAAAGCAAAAGGTGGTTCGACAAAATACTGACAACAAGGGGGTGATCCTTTTTCCAACTCAGTGATTCTGTTTTTTTTTCTGATATGTTGGTGTTATATCTTTCGCTTGGATGTAATAAGTTTCTCTTAGTAAATAAAAGTTTGTCTACATACCTAATACATTATATATATACAATAAATGTGCATCATATATACGGGTGTGTGGGTATGTGTGTGTGAGTGTGTGTGTATCCAGAGAGAGGTCGAGTGTGAGAGACACACACACATATACACAATATTTATAAATCGAACACATCGTAAAAATAATGTGAATTTACATAAAAATATAGGTTACATATTATATATATATATATAAGTATTAATCCTTGCAACATGTGTTTTCAGGGACACCATTCTGAGTGGGTTTATCAGCTTCACTGTCTTATATGGGTGCAGATTAGAGCGTTAGAGAGTTCGGATGAGGGAGCCAGAGGACACTAGAGGTGGTGTGCTCACTATCACAGAACACACTATGCGGAACTTTTGTAACCTGATACAGTGTGTATAGGCTCTGGAAGAAACAGCTGTATTTAAAGTAGTGGAATGACTCAGATCCCGGGCTCCACTGATACAGACCCATTCTCTGCTGTGACAACACTTATTAAAATCAAGTGAGTTATGTCCTTTACCCTACTTCATCACAGCATCTATTTCAACCCTGATGGCACCCAGGAGATGACTTATTCCACCAAGTCAAGCATAAATCCAGGAAAGCACCGTGGGCAAGGTTCTTCAGCAGAGGCGTAGTTTCAGCACTACACATGAGGTCACAAATTGGTTTTTGTATAGCAGTACTATGAGCTTCTACTGTGGTGCACTGAGAAACCACAGTGGAAGGGGGACACCGTGAAAGAAAAGGGGCCATTTTTCATGGATGGTGAATTAGCTTAAGCGGACAGCTCACCCCAAAAGGATCATTTTTCATCGTTAATAACCTCATGTCGATCCAAACCTGTATGACTTACTTTCATCTGTGGAACACAAATTAAGATGTTTTAAGGATTTTCACATGCACTGGAAAACAAAACAAAACAAACAAACAAACAAAAACAAAAAACAAGTAAACTTATTTTTTATGATGGATGGATGCACTTTTTTGGGTTTCAAAATCTCAACCCCCATTCACTGCCATTTTTTAATATAAGTCTGATTGTATTTGTCTGAAAGAAGAACATCTATACTGTCATCAGGTGCGTTGGTTAGTAAATCATGGAGTCATTTTATTTTTTGGGTGAACTATCCCTTTAATAAAGGACCCAACTGAACACTTAATACTTGGTACACAATACACAATCATCAAAGTCTATCAAAGTGCAAGTGTTCAAAGTGTATCAAAGTGCAAGTTTTTGAAATTGATACCACCATCTTTGTGTAAACTACAAAAACTTGAACTTTTTAAAACTGTGACGACATGTACACATATAATACACATTCGTGTAGAGTGTGTATTCAAAGTGACATCGCCAACTACTGGCCTGGCATGCATAATACGGTGCTTTAAGTCATCTGTTTTTGCGGATCTGTGTGAATGGGGATCATTTTGACAACATTGCCTGTATGTGAAATACGTAAAGGAAAAACATAACTTTTTTTAATTACTTTTATTTTATTACTTTTATCACTCTTACTTGATCTTTACCAAACATTACATTTTCTGAAGTTGTTTAATTGTGACCATATACAACCAATATGAATACAAATAATGTATTTCTAAGAGCACTTTCTTTTAAATTCTGTGGAAACCAAGTTTAAATATGAATACGTTTTGATGGTAACACTTTAGAATAGGGAACGCATATTCACTATGAACTATGACTTTTTCCTCAATAAACTCCTAATTTGCAGCTTATTAATAATTAATAAGCTAGTTGCTATGTTAGGTATAGGGTAGGATTAAGGGATCTAAAATATGGTCATACAGAATAAGGCATTGATATGGGCTTTAAGTACTATTAAAAAGCCAATATGCTAGTAATATGCATACTAATAAGCAACTAATTAGTGAGAATTGGTCCTTTAAAAATAAAGTGTTAACAATTCGGTTACTAGCACTTGCCTTTGTTTGTGGAACACAACCATGTGAATATTCTTTCCAAACATCTCCTTTGTGTTCTACAGAATAAAGAAAGCCTGCAGGTTTGGAACGATGTGAGGGTGAGTAAATAATGACAGAAATTTCATTTGCGTTGAGCAAGAGCTTCCTCTTTAATATCCTTCTAATGGAATTGAGGAAGAAAACAATTGTGTGAAAACAGCATGAACAACCAGAGGACAAGCTTGAGAGGACACACAAAAGCATTTTTTGTTGTTGTTGTTGTTATTTTTTTCTGATGATTCTGCAGTTTCGTCCTACGCTGTTTAATTACTTCATTAATTATCCTAGAAACGCAAAATTGGGAACGTTTAACAAGAAGCCATTAGTTAATCTTTTCCTACAATGTGTAGGTGCAAGGTCAATGGCAAAAGTCGTTTAGAATGAAATACACACTTGGATACAATAGCCTATGAAAGACAGTGCTCAATGGACTCTTGCCGGGTAATAAGTCATTTCTAACAGCTGCACGATTCAACAGCTTCACAGTGTTCTTGAGTCTGGCATAAACCAAATACTCCTGGGAAATTGTACTGCAGACAGTCCTCCCCAGTGCAATACAGTTTTTCCAAACATGTTTAAAAATTTAGGCTTTGGGAATAACCTTATAAAATATTTTAACGGTTGCTGTGCTTAAGGACTGTGTCAGGGGGTATTTGCTCTTGTACTATTTTTTAAGCTACTCAGCTTCAAAAGGCTGTATGTTCTAGTACAATGCAGGGACTGTGATGCTGTAGTACTGACCCAGAGTCAGTGCTTGTCAAGGCCTTGAGATATGAACAGAGAAGACAGATTGCCAGATTGCCAATTTCAGACCCTTCAACAATGATTGACACTTTTTAATTCTTTAACGGACTTTGATATTTCAAGTAAGAGTAAGACTTTTTTGCTCATGCAGAACCCCAAAAAGTTTGTTTGCCTCAAACAACCTGATCTTAAAAGAAGAAGCCCATCCAAAATTGAAAAATCTGTCAACCTTTACTCCCATCATGTTGTTCCAAAGCTCTATGACTTTCTTGCTTCTGCTGAACACAATAGGAAATATTTTGAAGAATGTTGGTAGATGATTTTGGTGCATTGATTAAATATAATGTAAGTCAATGGGAACTAAAACTGTTCAGTTATCAACAACCGAAACAAAAAATATTCAGAATCGATGATAACCAAACAGCTTCAGTTTCCATTGACTACTGTTGTATTTTTATTTTTAATTTTTGTCCATACAATGGATGTCAATGTGAACTGAAACTCTACCAACTATACCAACATTCTTCAAAATATCTTATTTTGTATTCAACAGAAGAAAGAATGTCATACAGGTTTGGAATAATATTAAATTCCCTTTAAAAAGTATTTCAGCCTAAATGGCACAGCTGCTATATCACTCACAAAATCGGGGTAATTTAACACATTATTTTAGTATTATATATCTAGATATATATAATATAAATATATATATACATATATTGTCAGGACTGTTGTTCAGTTTTTTTGTGTTTGGTCCCAAGGTTCCATGGTCCTGGTTTCACCTGTGTTCCTTCCTTGCCCTTATTTGGTCCTTCCTGTTCCTGTCCTTATAGTTATTATTTGTTCCAGGTGTTCCCCGTTTAGTTCATTTGATCCCAGGTGTGTCCCATTAGTTTCTGTGTATTTAAAGTGTGTTCTGCCTCCTCGTTTCTCGTCCAGTATTGTTTGTCTCACCCTAGCGCTACGTGTGCTTTCCTGAAGTTCTATTGTTATTGGAATCTCCTGTCTCTCCTTGCTCCAGCACACAGTATGTATGTATGTATGATGCATGCATGTACACAAATCATCTATAGTGACGTGATTTCAGCAAGTACATGTCCTGGAACAAACTTCCTATCAACCAATCAGAATTGGGATACTTTTCAGGAAATATCTGTTAGGCTTACACTCCGGGTTAGGTGCTTCTACACCCTTGTTAATCAGCTATCATTTCACACTGTTTTAAGAATAAATTATGGGTAGGTTTAGAGGTAGGGGTTGGGTTAAGTCTGTTTTTGAACAGTTATGTTGATCCAGAATCAACAAAAGATGTTGATCCAGGAACATGTCTTACTTGGCAAAATCACGGCGACCATATAGATATTAATATATATATATATATTCATTTGACAAGGTGGTTCCCCCCAGTTATTTATATAGCGAGTGAGAGATTTTCCTTTTAGTGTCGCTTATCTTTTTTTTTGTTACATATAAAAATAAATCAAAACTTGCTATTGATTAATGAGCTAAATGGGGACTTTTAGTGCTTTTTGGCATATGCCTAATTTATTTTGTTTTTGTGTATCCAGCTTCCGTCCCCAGAAAATTTCAAGATTTCAATTGCAGGGTGTTGCTTGTGTACTGTATATAATAGCCGCAACAACCTTGAGCTGAATCATTCTGATTTCAGAACATGGCTGAATTTAAATATAACATTTCAAACCATCTGCGGGCAACAGAAATCCAACTGTCAGGTAAAATGGCACAAAACTTCCCTGCTGACACATTGGTGGTGTCCTCAGATACCTCATTCCCCTGGTAATGGAAAGGTAGCATAGATAAATGAATATATAAGCATATGGATGAAAGTCGAGGAAGTTAAAGATCATCAATCCCAGGAGGCGAGCTGCATTATTCATGAAAGTACAAAGACAAATACCTACTGCTTTAGGCAGTAAACAAAACAATAAACAAATAAATAAACACAATGCAGATGAGTAAAATCATCCTCATGGCAGTGGTTGGCATCATCTGTTTGTTCTGATAAAACTGCATTTAGACACGAGACACTGGTGGAAAATTGCCTTTTTTATGAAAGAATCTCTGCTGAATGAAGACCTTTAACAGTGAAAAGCTTTTCTCTGTTTAGCAGCTGTACGTTGAGTTTCATTCGATAACTGAAGCATGAGATGCTCAAAGTATCTGAAATAACTGCTTTTATAAAGCACTTGTGACATCCATTGACGTGCCTCTGGATTTGCCATAAACAAAATATGACATCCCATAGGGTTCTGCCGTGCAGGAAGGGTCCCTTGCATATCACTTCTCCACAGGGACCAAACGTCATGTTGGCTGATTTAAAGATCACAAGCACCCTCTGGTTTCCCTATAGCATATTACAAAGATGGTGGGTATGTATCCTACAGGTTGACAATCCCCACCAGCTCCCAGCAGGATCCACCAACAACAACATGTGTCGCACCGTAGGGCTTCAACACAGCATCTCCCAAAAGCAACAAATGAAATGATGACAACAACACCTACAACAGGGAATGATTACCACTGGCGACAGGCATCCTCCTTAAAGGAATAGTTCACTCAAAATAAAAAATTTGCTGAAAATGTACTAACCCTCAGGCCATCCAAGGTGTAGATGAGTTTGCTTCTTTATCAGAACTGATTTGGAGAAATTTAGCATTAACCTGCTCACCAATGGATCCTCTGCAGTGAATGGGTGCCGTCAGAATGAGAGTCCAACAGAGCTAAGCAACAACAATAATCAACAAGTAAACCACACGACTCCAGTACATCAATCAATGTCTTGTGAAGGGAAAAGCTGTGCGTGTATAAGAAACAAATCCATCATTAAGGCGTTTTTAACATCAAACTGTTGCTTCCGGCAAAAGTCCATAATCCATAATATTGCTTACTCCAGTGAAAAAGTCACCTCGTCTGAAGTAGAAAGGCTTAGAAACAAGAAGAGCTATGATCAGGAGAGAAATATTGCCACGATCAACACCGGTTACAAGCAAAACCTGTCCAAATTGGTTCTAACCAAAATTATGGTGGAATTTGCTATGAGAGGAAACAGGTGATGGACTTTTTAACTGAAGAAGCATTATTATGAATTGGACTGATTTTATCGGAGACGCCATACGGTGTAAGTTAAAAATCTCAATGAGGATGGTCATATAAAACATGCAGTTTTTTCCTTCCAAGACATAATTGATGTGGACTGGGAGTGTGTGGACATTATTGTGATTTATTGTGAGTTTTACAGCTGTTTGACTCAGCGCTTTGAGGACAATTTCGGAACCCTTCAACAATGCTTGCCCCGTTATTCTTTACAGATTTTGATATTTAGGTAAGGAGTAGAATTTTGCTCATGCAAACCCCAAAATGTAGTTTTTTGAAATTTGCCCCAAACAACCTGATCTTAAAAGAACAGTCCACCCAGAAATGAAAAATCTGTTAAACCTTTACTCCACTCATGTTGTTCCAAAGCTGTATGACTTTCTTTCTTCTGCTGAAACAATGAGGACATATTTTGGACGAATTTGTTAGGATAGATTTTGGTCATGATACCAGGCACAATATGCAAGATTTTTTTTATTAAACTATCCAAAAACCACTAGAACAGTGTTGAGTGTTATATATTTTGCTGACTTGTGTCATTGCATTATCCCAAATGTTTCAAAGAATGTTTAAATCCAGAGAAATAAGCAATTTTTAACTAGTGACACGGATCGTGTCTATAGTGTCATTGTGTTGCCTGCCAATGACGTCATAACCCCTCGATTTGTAGAAAACATGGAAACACCAAAGACGCTTTAATATGTTGTGCGTTTTAATAGACCCTGCTTCATTCTACTATGTTAATAAATCATTACCTCATCCACGAACATGATTTCTGCTCGAGTCCTGTCAGATTGCTTCGGCTGTGGGGATGAAGAAGACAACTCCCATGTCATCAAATTCGCCTTTGACTCTTTGTTTTTGAATAGCCGCCCCTTATAGTGGCAAACATTACATATTGTGCCTTTAAATGGACAACAACTTACTATGGCAACAACGGAACTAAAAAACTGTTCGGTTATCAACAACCGAAACAAAAATATTCAGAATCAATCATAAGCATGGTTATGGATCACGGACTCGCAGTTTAACTAGAAGCAACAGTTTAAAGTTAAAACATCTTAATGATGGATTTATTTCTTATACACATGCAGCTTTTCGCTTCCCAATACATTAATTGATGGACTGGAGTGGGTGTTGGATTACGGTATGTGTTGTCAGCGTTTGGATATACTTTGACGCAACCAATTTAATGAGAGGATCCACTGGGGAGCAAGTGACATAATGCTACATTTCTCCAAATCTGTTCCGATGAAGAAACTCATCCCCATCTTTGATGTCCTGAGTATTTATTTATTTATTTAAATGGAAAATAATGAGAATGGAGAACTGGAGATCAGGTGTTTTGTTTCTTGGAAATTTTTATTTTTAACAATCATTCTTAGTTAGAGTAACTTTTCCATCTCTCTCTCTTTTTTTAAGATGCAAAAGTCTGAATTTGTCATTGATCATTTGATGTGTTTTTCTGAGAAAGAACAAATCCGAGAGGAAGATGGAGAAATGCTCGTGAAGAAGGTGAGGTTTGTAAACTATTGAAATGAGCATGTCTGCAGATCGGCCAGAAGGTTTGTGTTAATTTATCCTCTGCCCCACCCTGACTCAAAAAATCTAATCAAAGGCTACTGTGAATCAGCCGAACTCATCTCACCTTGCTGTTTTGTCATAGAGCCCAAGGGATGAAGCGACTCCAATTTAGATTAGTTTTGACCCCTGAGTCGCACATTATTCAGCTTATCTCCATATAATCACATTTCATGCATTTTCAGGAGATCACAGATGTTCACATTTGATCAGCTTTGGTCAAAATTATGGTCGATCAGTTCCGACCGATACAATGTTTGTTCTGAAAATACTGATGTTAGTTGTCTAGATTTTATTAGGGTCTTTAAGCAACAGCTGTGGATGGGACGGCTAAGGAGTTCTGGCCTCAAATATGCTCTATAATGAATGAGTGAGTTTAACTTGTTGCTTCCCGGGAATTGCTACTGTGCCATAACCGAT
Organism: Sinocyclocheilus anophthalmus; assembly: GCA_018155175.1. NCBI lineage: Eukaryota > Metazoa > Chordata > Actinopteri > Cypriniformes > Cyprinidae > Sinocyclocheilus > Sinocyclocheilus anophthalmus. The sequence continues at coordinate 26,211 of JADLZN010006715.1, read as the reverse complement.
ACCAGGTGACATATTAGTTAATGTTATGATTCCATTTTTGAATGTACTGTAGATTGTCACGGCACCTCACATCTGAGAGCATGGTATGGCACAAATACGTCAGATTTGTTTTGAAAGAGCGAGAATGAAATACTGACCTGACAATTCAATCTAACAATCTAGGATATTTCCTAAAATTCTAGTTTATATGTGTTTGTGTCCCTGAAGCACTATCACAGAAGGACACCTGCTACCCGGGGAAGAGTCCCGTCCTTTAAGAGGTTCAACAGCGTGTTAATGGCGTGTGTTGTTCATTGGTGGTGTTATAGCCTCAAGAAAAACATTTGGTGGTTACTAAGGCAAGCATCACTACTTCTACTGCTCAAACCACTAACTCGTCCGGCATCATTTGTGCTGCACACATGAATGACACCTCAAATGTGTAGATGGTGAAGAAATTGTGTGTTACAGTCTTTCTAGATGACTTGCAATTTTGCCTGGCAGACAATAAGATGGGCAAAAATTCTTTAGACTTATATTAAAGAAATAATATGATCCACAGAAACCTAGATTTTATATTAGGGACTAATAATATATATGATATATAATTATATATGCTATCTATATATATATATATATATATTATATATTAAACAATTATTTAGGGACGAGAAACACAATATGAGCTAAATAATATTACATAATGATAGATGTAATATAATGAATAGAATAGTGATACACATAGATATGGTTGATATAACGAAATATAAGTCTCTCAAATAAATCATAAGTGAGAATATACCTTAAATAATTTTTTATTTATAATATTTGTAGAAACATAAAGAATATATATATATATAATCTATATATATATAAAGATATTTATCTAATATATATATTAGCGAAGGACACTGGTAATATAATTTTAAGGCTATAAGATATAAGATAAGACTATAATATATAAATAATATTTTATTTGCAAAAATTTTAGAACTGGATCATATGCAAAAATTAATTTATTTATAATGGAAGTATTAATTATAAAGTAAACAATTAAACTAAAATAAACAATAGAGTAATAACAATATATAATCCTTTTCATAAAGAATTTCTTTTATTTATTATTTATTTCTAAGTTTTTTTTGATAAAATATTTATAGAAATGTATATTGTTAAGATTTTTATTGAATAAATGTATATAGTTTTCTAACACTTACATAAATGGCTGGAAGTCAATGTTTTTTTTTCCTGCCGTTTTATCTTCCTTCAGATAAAAAGTGTGATCATTCAGTGATGAACTGCTAACACTGTTAGAGTGTAAAACTGCCTGACCCAGAAGAAAAAAACTAAAAAATTTATTGCATGTTAGTGTTCTTCATCGCGACAATTATCAGTGTGCAGTGTCAGATGACCTTGATTTTTTAAAAGTCGACATATGAACAAGGGTATTTTTCTTTAGCCGCTTAATTGATTAACACTCGCTTTAGACAAAATCCACATAATTTCACTAAAATGAATCCTGATCAAATAACACACTACACTCAATACAGTCTCTTCCATTATTGTAATTACTTTAGATGTCACAGTAAGCCAGAAAGCAAGGCACTTGTTAATGAATGGGGTGTTTAGAAAATAGAAGCACTCTACTTTCATATTAGCACTCCATTTTCTACCATCTCTTTTTTACATTGTCCTCAACTGAACTCAGTTAAAGCCACAAGAAAGAGGACTGGTTTGCTGGAGCGGTTATCTGTGTTCAAGCTAAATACATTAGGCAGATTAATTCTGTGCAAGGGGGAGCTCTCTTTTCCCAAAAGCCATTTCCAAACCTCATGGCTAGAGAATCTTCTTCGTAATAGTTGATTGCTGACACACAAACTTTTCATTACACCCACAGACGCATTAGCGACCGGGCCGCCGGCGAGCTGTCTCTGCAAAACCGAGAATCGAAATGCGGCAGCGCTACTGCAGTCATTAGTCATCAGATCACAGCTCTTCAAGCAGCGTTAATAAGGAAGTGAAGATAATCGTGGCGATGGTGCACTTGAGATGGAAGCTCCTCCAGATGCCTGAAAGGCCAAGGATATTCTCTCGCTCGCTCAATCCCTTCAATTAGCATTACTGATGTCGCCCTAAACCGCTGGACACACAGAGGCTAATTAGAGAGCAGCAGGCTGTTATCAGTTATCGCCAGTGTCAGTGAGATAAGACAAAGAAACACACTTGGAAAGCCTTCATCAAGATGCTGTTATGCCTAAATACAAATTAACTGTGTTTCTAGAAGGAACTTTGAAATTAGTCTTGATGTCAAAACATTGTGGAGATTAACTGATCTAGGTCAGCATTCAGGGCCATGGCTAAAATTCAAGGGCGGTTTTGGGTCGACCCCCTCTGCTACTGGCTCACTGAATAGGCTACATGATAGAGGACCTCAGTGGAGCCTCCTTAACACAGAGGCTGGATAAAGTTTTCGGTTGTTGTACCCTGATGAACATCCCCATTTTGACTGTCATAAATGCCAAATAAAGACATAAATAACTGTTTCTAAATAACCCAAATATTATTCAATATTTAGTAATCTTATGAAATATTTGTATCTTTTTTTTGTTTTACTGTTTTGAGAACATATTTTAACTTATTTTAGAACTTCCAATTTGACATAATTGTATTATTTTTATTAAATGATTAAAAATGTGATAATTGTTAAATGAAAATATATTTTAAGTTATTTTTACATTTAAATGCATAAAATAATTGCAATTTTATAGGTAAAATAAGTTCTCAAAACTAGGTGTAGGATGTAAACAAAGACGCTATTATTTCTGTCTGAAAAAAAAACAAAAAAAACATTATATTATATATTAATAATGAAGAAATCATATTTGTGAATTGATTGCTATACGTTATGTTTACATGTACATATTTAAATAATTAATAATGTATACTATGTAAATGAACATTAAAATGTCTAAATTAAATGTATTTGTACAATAAAATAGCTGACTGAACATCGTCAAGTCAGCTTGAAATAAAATATTTTTTCTAGAATAGTTTATACAAATAATACTGCTAGACTAAAATTAAATCTAAAATATTAATTCATAACAGAACATAATTATTAAATAATATGAAATAAAGAATACGTCTCTAAGTTACGTATGTAACCATGGCTCCCTGAATAGGGAACGAGACACTGCGTCGATCGCTTTGGGACCGCCCTTGCGTGACCGCGTTCTGAAGCACGTGTGGAATCAGTCCAATGGAATGGCGAGACGTCACGGGCGGGGTGACGTATGCACCAGAAAGTATAAAAGCGCATCCTGCAGAGTGCAAACCAGCTTCGATGAATTAGCGCCTGCAGGGATGCAGGGAGTATGGCAGGGAGACGCAGCGTCTCGTTCCCTTCGGGGGAACCATGTTTACATGCGTAACCTGAGACGTTCCTTTTCAGGAACTCGAGCTGCGTCGAGATTCTCTTTGGGAACGAAATACCCACTGCGCCATACTACCAAGTCCCTGCCTGTGTGTGTATCTTATGAGCACATCACGAAGATAGAACTTGGGAACCTGGGGTAGATGCCAGGTCTAGGTTGTAAAAGCGGACAAAAGTGTACGGAGAGGACCAGCCCGCCGCGCACACATGTCCTGTCAATGCCAACGCCCAAGCTGAAAGCCTTGGAGTCCGCCATACTCCTGGTCGAGTGCGCTATGACCCCCATAGGAGACGGGAGGCCAAAGGACTCGTAAGCTAGTGAGATGGCCCCGACCACCCACCTACTCATAGTCTGCATGGTCGCCGGAGATCCTTTCTTTGGCACACCAAAACAAACAAATAGCTGATCTGCCTTACACCACAGGGCAGCTCTGTGTGCGTAAGCATCCAATGCTTGAACTGGACAGAGCAGATTAAGACTTTCTTGGCCTACTTCCTGGAACAGAGGAGAACAGAATGCCTGAAGTACTATGGGCCCTGGTGAAGAAGTGGGCACCTTAGGGACATACCCGGCCCTCGGGTAAAGGAATGCCCTAACCATGCCTGGAGTAAACTCCAGGCATGAAACAGAGAGTGCCTGAAGATCCCTGATCCTTTCCAGTGAGGAAATAGCAAGGAGAAAGATAGTCTTGAGCTTGAGAAACTTGAATGAAACTTTTTCTATGGGTTCAAAGGGTGCATTGCATAAGCCCTCCAGAACCACCGTCAGGTCCCATGAGGGCACCTTAGTGCGCTGTACCGGCCTCAGCCTCAGGGTGCCACGGAGGAAACGAGTGACAAGTGGGTGTCTTCCCAATGATTGACCACCCAGAAGGGCGTGTTAAGCAGCTAAGGCCGCCACGTATACCGTCAGAGTGGAGGGAGATAACCCTGGAGAGAATCGCTCCTGCAGAAACTCCAGAACTGTACCAATTGGGCAGTTGACTGGGTCCTGCAGTCGCTGTCTGCACCATGAAGCGAAAAGTTTCCACTTCAAGTCGTACTGTTTCCTAGTGGTGGGAGCTCTGGACTGGAGTATAGTCTCAACAACCTCAGTTGGGCCATGCCCACAGCTTCCATAACTCCGGGCGGGGGTGAAGAATGGCGCCCCCACCTGAGAGAGGAGGTCCCTCCTAATCGGAATCTCCAGCGGAGAGCCGTCAAGGATTGACACCATGTATGCGACCATACTCGTGCCGTCCAGAACGGGGCCACTTCACAGACGACCCATCCCGGCGTACAAACTCTCCAGAAACTCCTGGAGGAGAGTGATCGTGGAAAAGCGTAAAAAAAAAAAAAAAAAAAGAAAGAAAAAGAAAAAAAAAAAAGAAATAGACGAAGCCTTGGCCACGTCTGTACATGGCATCCAGCCCCAGTGGAGCTGGATGCGTGAGGGAGAACCAGAGCGGACAGTGTGTCGTTTCCTGCGACGCAAATAGATCCACTTCCGCCTGGCCAAATTCCCTCCAAATGAGCTCCACCACCTCCGGGTGGAGCCTCCATCCCCCGGGCCTCAGCCCCTGTCTCGACAGGATATCTGCCCCCTGATTTAGATACCCAGGGATGTAAACTGCTCTTAGAGAGAGGAGCGTCCCCTGGGCCCACACAAGGATCTGGTGCGCCAGCCTGTAAAGGGGCACGAACGCAGACCCCCCTGCCAATTGATGTAAGAGACCACTGATGTGTTGTCTGTGCGGACAAACACATGATGCCCCCCTTAGGTCTGGAAGGGAGTGTGTCAGAGCTCGAAACACGGCCAGCATCTCCAGGCAGTTGATGTGCCAAAAGAGATGATGGCCTTCCCACAGACCCTGGGCAGAGCGGCCACTCATGACCGCTCCCCAGCCCGTGACAGAGGCATCCGTCGTCAGCGTTACGCGACGACAAGGAGCCCCTAATGTTGGGCCTTGAACCAGGAACCAACGTTCTTCCACATGTCTAAGGCACATCAGCATCGCCGCGTGACCTTGATCATGTGAAGCGGATTCCCCTCGGGGAAAATCCCTTGGTTCTGAGCCACTACTGCAAGGGTCTCATGTACAGCAGGCCAAAAGCCTCCGGGCTGGCCTCTGTGTTCTAAGGAGCCAGTTCGGTGCCCTGAAGCGGATGACCGGCGGGGAACGACCGACCTGACTGCTGTAGCTCCCTCACTTGAGGGGGCGAGCTCTCCCGTGCCGTACCGTTGCCGGGCAGCAGCTGGGAATTTTGCTCGTTGGAGCTCACTGAGCCTTGAAAGACCGAGGGTGGCAGGGTTATCAGTGACTCTCCGTGAGGGCACTGAGGAGGATCGGGCACCGTATACTGAGTTGTTATCCTTTCCTCCCCAGGTGGGACTGCCCTCAGGGGCCTGACGATGTTGGCGTCAGGACCGCTTAGCCGAGGGCCTGGGAGCGACGAGGGAGGAACCGTTGAAACGCCGCTGCTTGCTTTCTCGCTTCCTGAAACCTCTCGACGACAGTGTTGACTGTGTCACCGAAGAGGCCAGAGGGCGAGAGCGGGGCGTCTAGGAAGAATAATCTGTCCTTATCTTGCATATCGGACAGATTCAACCACAGATGCCGCTCTGTGGCCACCATTGCTGCCATTGACCGGCCGATAGGTCTGGCCGTTTCTTTGGTGGCCCATCGTCTTTCAGGGACGATGCTGAGGATGGGGAAAGATAGCTCCCGAGCGTCTGGTCCACCATTGGCATCGCCCCATATCCCTCATCATTCAGCCCCACGATGTTAGAATAATTAGAGACTGTGGGGCTATATATACGGGAAGAATATGGTTTTTCCCACGATCTTGACACCTCGGCATGGAGATCGGGGAAAAATGGAAGGCCCCGGGCGTGAAGGTTGTGATCTGGCTTTAAGGAAGCGCTCGTCCAGTTTGCTCTTGGGACGAGCGTCCTGTTTCTCGGCTGGCCAATCGATATTTAATTTGGCTACAGCACGAGTCACAACCTCCACAAGCTCCTCATATGTGAGGGACTGTGGTGGCGAGTCCACAGTCTCCTCTGTCTCGACACTCATCACATCCAACTCCTTGGAGAAAGACAGAAGAAGTGTCTGGCTCTCTCTCCAGGGGGAAGAAACTGCAGGGCGGGCTTCCGATCCCTGAGAGGAAGCTGTGGATTTAGCGGGTGAGGACCGAGAAAAGGACAAGACCGTCTCGGATCTCTCCGCTAAATCCACTTGCGATCCCCGCGACAACAGTCTGCGCTGTGCCTCGGCAACAGCAGGACCGCTGCCAGCGGGATCGCGAGCCTGGCCGCTCTCATCAAACACGGCCAGGCGAGAGCGGAGCGTGCGCAGCGAGAGCAGCTCGCAGTCATGACAATCAGCCCCCTCGAGAGCTGACCGTGCATGCTTCGCTCCTAAACAAACGACACAAATCGTGTGTATCCCCTGCCGTTAGATATCGTGGGCAGGGAGGAACACATCGTTTGTACTGCTGTTCGCTCGCATAGACTTTCCCATTGTTTTAATATATAGAGTGCTTGTGCTCGGACAGACAACAGTAAATAGACAGACACATTCACAGAGCGCTACTGAAGAGCAGAAGCTGGTTTGCGCTCTGCCGGATGTGCTTTTATATTTTCTGGTGCTTACGTCACCCCACTCGTGATTTCTCGCTGCTCCATTGGACTGATTTGCCACGTGCTTCAGAACGCGGTCACGCAAAAGGGCGTTCCCATAGCGACTCGACGCAGCTCGAGTTCCTGAAGGTGAACTATATGATATATGATTAATTTATTAAAATACTACACTCTAAAAAATGCTGTGTTAAAAAGGGACAAACCCAGCTATTTGGTTTGTTTTGACCCAGCGGTTGGGTAGTTTTTTTTGAACCCAACCGCTGGTCAAACAACCCAATATCCGGGTGGTGGTTTCCCATCTTGACCTAGTGCCTGGGTTATATTTAACAGCATTTTTTTACAGCATGTAATATTATAATAACAATTGGTATTTGTAATGAATTGCTAAAGTTATTGCTATATTGTTTACATTATATATATTTAAATTTATTAAATAATTATTGAATATATTTAAATGTGTAATTAAATGTATTTGTACATTAAAATGTCTGACTGAACATTGTAATAAAATAATTTTTAATGGAATAAAGATAAAAATAAAATATTTTATTTTAGATGTCTAAATTTAATTTACTGCAATCAATCCCACTATAGCTCAAAAACAAAAGCTTTTTATTTCTGTCAAAAACAAAGCAGCTGGAGTAGCTTTGCAGCAAAACAAAAACAGGAACTGAAATGCCCGTCAACTGAATGTGCGCTGTATCAGGCCCTTGAGGTGCAGACAGATTAATTGATTATAATGGAAGCCATTGGCTCCTGGTTTGACACCAGCAGGTTTTAGTCAATTTCGCAAGCTCCAAACCACCATTTCTTAGGTGAAAACTTGCAGAAAGGTTCCAGATTGGGTGCCAAAACCTGCCAGTACGGCATCATTGTGCTAATCACCACCAAGTCTAGGAAAGCGAGTCTGACCTGAAGGACAGTCAATTAAAGCCGAGGGTTTTTTATCAGTAACACTCAATGCTTGCTGGCTCATCCAAAGTCAACCTCTGCAAATGAGGGTGATGATTCCTGTGGATGGGTTTCTCACATCCTACCACAAGCAAGCAGTTTCATTTGGCACCTGGCATAACGATTACTCATCTGCTAGAGTCGCCACCCGCCTTTCCCAAAATCATCATACATTTCCCTTACTCTGCCATCTTAAGTATCTCTTGATTCAGTTTCATTTGGATTATTAATGAGACAGCCTTTAACTGTCATGCTCCGCTGTTCTGCCGAGACGCTGTGAATCCCACTGTACCTGTTCTCATGGCATTCTTCTGATTTCTCTGCATCTGCATTATGCTGCTATCACTGCGCTCCACTCCCACACCTCTGCTGACACTCTGGGCATCGAGTCTTAATTCATCTTCAGGGTATCCAGAAACAGCCATAAGCCAAACATGATTTTTAGAGCACAATAGCAAGTCCGATGCATACATGAATAGCAGTACAGGTTGTTTTGGAATGATTGTGCCTGTGTAAGTAGAACAGGCATGTTTTGAAGGTGCTGGTGCATGAAATGCATGGAAATCATGAAAAATATACACTAAATCTTGAATTAAGTTATGGTTTTATGTATTTACATTTGAAAAATATATATATTTTTTGCCAATATAGAAAAAATTCAACTTAATTAAAGACATGTTTTCTGAAAATATGTCTTAGAGGGTAATAAATAAATAAATAAACAAAAAATTTAAAAGTAAATACAATTCTGATCATTTACTCATCCTCATGTCGTTCCAAATCTGTGTGACCTTTTTTCTGAGGAAGACAAAAGGAGAAATTTTTAATAATGTGCTTTATCCATTCAAGTACTAAAATAAAAATAAAAATGGTTCTGTGCCCCTGTCACTGGATTCATTTGAAAAAAAAACTCAAACAAAAGTCTAAAAAATTGGAAATTTACTTCTCTCATGAAAACATGAAAGGGGAGCAAAAGACAAGATCTTTAATTATTTAAATTTTAAGCATTATATGATTTTAAATGTACAAGCCATATTTTTATGATCTTTTATTATTTTATTTATTTTTTGTCATTTCATGCTCCTTTATTTTCAATCTAAGGTAAAAAGTAACAGGATGAATTTTAGCCACAAAAAAAAAAAAAAATGCATCAATTTGATGTATCCTCTAAATATAAGTACTAATTCTTTTAAAAAATTACCAATAATATCAATTAAATAATAAAAAAATAAAATCAACCCCAAAAATTATCATTGAAATGTTCCTAGCTAAATCATAGTACTACATTCTTAAAATAAACTAATAAATTAATAACAGAAAATAAAGAAAATATAATAAAAATCAATTAACCCCAAAATTTTGACCACAAAATTAGTGTACGCGAGAAGCAAAATTACATAAGATTTTATAGTTCATCTACTCCTAAAATCTGGCTTCTCATGTACATTTATCTTGTTTTATTAAGAATGACAGACATTTTTTACTACAGAAATACTGCTTTGGATTGTGTATTGTCATGTATAATAGACAGTTATGGTTGAACAAGCTTGAAAACAGAAGATGTCCAGGACAAGTGGAGGTTATTGATGCAAATTTTATTTATTTTTTTTATCAGGAAGCACAAAATCCACAAAATTGAAACAGACATATACAAAAACGAGATGAGGAGGGATTGGCGGAGTGATAACATCTGCTCCTACTGGGCTTTTTGGCAGCCATTATGCATTTAGTGACACGGTACCTGGAAAATCTCTCTCCTCAGATGTACTCTTCATCTCTGTCCAAACAAGTATGGCAAGAGGACCTACACCTGCTTTCCTTCACCCGGCGAAGAAAAAAAAAAAACGGACTGAGGAGTAGAGTGTGCACAAGAGTGCTTGATTTACTGTATGTCAGGCATGTCGACCCTCTCCATGCATCAAACCGTCCTGAGCCATGGAGGGGGTATCAGGATGTGGCATCCACGATGTCTTCCCATTTCCACAAATCTACAGCACAGGCTATATGATCTATCCTTCCTATCCCTCCAAGGGGAATGGCTCCGGGTGAAATATGGCTTTGTGTCAGTGCTGGGGAAGGGAGGCTTATTATACTGCGGAATGTAGATAATGCAGCGGTGCATTAGGGAAGAAGAAAAAATCAAAACAGCACATAAACACGCAGAGTGAAGCAAAATCAGCATATGCCCCAATAGGTAGTGAAAAAAAGACTGGTGGAAAGCAAACAATAATTCATGACATTGATGTTTGTATTGTAAAAGGTCAATAACAATGCATAAGAGTGTCCATGAGAAAGACAAGAAAAAATTGTGTTTAACACATGGCAGGTTCTTAGAAATGTGCACTTTGCATTCATGTTGGTTTCATATAGTGTTGAGCCTTTTTAATGAGCTTTTGAGCCTTTATATATAGAGATATGTAGATGTATGAGTCCCAGCCTGATCTCAATTTGGACGTATTACAACAGCTAAAAAACGTAAAATATTTATGAATATTTTATATCATTAAAATATGTGTATAAAATTATCAAAGCATTTTTTAAAATCATTTAATAATTAACTACTTAGATTTTTAGACACATTAACCTGCCCCCAAACCTAAACCTACCCATTATTTTTAGCGAAAAAACAAAAAATATATAAAACGTCATAACTTAGACCGAAACAGGCAGGAAAATTACGTTTTCGTTCCAATATAGTTACAGACTATTTCTTAAAAATATGTACAGTATAAAGTAAACCATGACAGACAGATTCGTGCAATCACAATAATTCATTTATTGCAGCAATACAAAAAGTAATCCAAATGACACGGACCTCTCTGATGGAATACAATAGTTTTTTTTTTTTTTGAGTTGAAGCGAATTTAAGTTGTTAATTGCTGAAAATATTATCCAGGTTATTATCCCGATCCACTACTACTACTCAGAGATCGTCTTACTATAGGGAGAAGGTTCTGCATTACTTACTAAAGCGAGAAAGCGTAACGGTCAACTTGGATCACGTGTGCCAATATATGATAATGATAACCAATCACATTACAGTCTTGATGTCACTGAAAGCTTCCGCTTTGGCGGTAAGCAGGGAAAGAGATCAGAGGCCGTTTTGTTTGAAATGATGTCAATGGAGGAGAAGCTTCACTACGCTGAATAAACAGCTTTTTAGAGGAAACAGTTTATCATTTAATGAATTGACAGCCAATCGGCTAATTTTCAACATGTTTTACACTAAACAATAGTTTTGTATTTAACAATTTTTAGAGTTTAAAAAAAAAGTTTTATATGAGAAGTCATGGACTTTATGCGACAGGTGGGATTCTGCTTACGGCACTTCTCATTCATTCCTCTGGTATCCGTAAACTGCGATTGAGTGTCGCACAACTCTGACTGTTGGCAGCAGAAATGACACAGAACAGAACGAAATGTTATCCTTTCATATTTTAAATCAAGGAACTCCAAACTCGGTCCTGGAGGGCCGGTGTCCTGCAGCTCCATCCCTAATTAAACACACCTGAACCAGCTAATCCGTAATTTAATAAATGCAGTTGAAATGATGCCATTAATATGATAACTGAATACAAGAAAAATGTTAATATGACGGGGTCATATGATGCGATTTTAAGTTTTCTTTTCTCTTTGGAGTGTTACAAGCTGATTGTGCATATATAAGATCCCTGAAGTTGCAAAGACTAAAGTCTCAAAACCAAAGAGATATTCTTTATCAAAGTTAAGACTCTGCCACGCCCCCCTAAAATGTCTCGTTCTAACACGCCCCGACATATTTCGTCACTATGTGGAAATATTAGCATAATGCCGCCCAAATGTTCACGCAAAGAAAGAAGGCGTGGTTTCAGTAACCGCAGTTAGTGTTGAAGCAGCATGTCAGGGAGACGCTGTGTGTTTCTAGACGAAAGCAAAAGCACTTTATTTGGCCTTCCGAAAGTAGATGCATTTAGGAATCTTTAAGATTACTTACAACAGAACAGCAATGCATTTTATGGACGACTGTTTCGTGAACCTAAGGGAGGATGTAATTCTGACTTTGCCTATGACACTCTGGCGCTTCTGAATCAGCTACTGTTTGTTATTAGTTTAAGTATTTGCTATTGACAGTTCAAATGCAGAGTTTTGCGCATCGCAGAGTAACGCGTCGTGTGTGTGTGTGTGTGTGTGTGTGTGTGTGTGTGTGTGTGTGTGTGTGAGAGAGAGAGAGAGAGAGAGAGTCTTAACCATGGCTTGTGTACTGCAAACACATACCAGCTTTATCACTGTGTCTGTCACGCGACTCTGTTCCCCTTTCGGGCTCTGTCTTCGCGTTATGAGGTTCCGTTCATTCCGACTATTGCTTGTGGTGTTCGGCCAATCACAATGTATTGGGTCAGCTGGCCAATCAGAGCAGAAAACTAAGCGTTTGAGAGAGGCGGGGCATATATGACCTACAATAATGTACAGATTTGAAAAATAATGTGTTTTTTGAACATTAAAGCATGTCAACATATTCTGTTACACCAAATACACAAAATAATGATCTTTAAAAAAGCATCATATTACCCCCTTTATTCCAAAATTGCTATATTCATAAGAATGTATTTGTAAGTCTGCAAAGTTGTTCATACATAAATAATTTATGTTTTAGGTGTTGTCAGTAGATCATGTTGATATTCCTTACAACTTGAATTTGTGTGATTACACACATCTTAATTGATATTTTCAAAAAACGTTTTTAAATACGCTTCATTTCTGCAAATTTCATTGCACCACATGACATTTTACAATCCTGAAATGATCTAATTATATGTAATTATCTTCTATTACTTACTGACATAGAAATTGGGATTGTAAAAAGTTGGGTAATATATAAAATAGGGAATAAACAATAATTATTTATAAGCCCTAAATCAGTTTAAAATATTTTTTGTTATTTATTTGGTATCCAATTACTTTGATTTGGTGAAATAAATAATAAATAAAGTAATAAATCAATTTTGATAAAATACTGTATTTTGTTTGTTTCCTGGTTTGTTAATTCTTTGGTTGAATATGATTTGGTGGAATAAATAATGATTGTTTATTCCACCAAATCATATTCAACCAAAGAATTAACAAACCAGGAATGATGATTGTTTATTCCTGGTTTGTTAATTCTTTGGCTGAATATGATTTGGTGGAATAAAGAATCATTATTATAAAGTAATACATCAGTTTAGTTAAAATATTTTCATTTGTTTGATTGTTTGTTTATTCTTTTGTTGCAACAAATTATTTTGATTTTGGGGAACATTTACATTTTTTTTTTGCAACAAATTACTTTAATTTGGTGGAACAAAAATATTTATTAATAAGCAGTAAATCAATTATATTTTTGGTCACAACAAATTATTCTGATTTGGTGTAATAAACAATAAATGTTAGTAAGCAGTAAATCAATTACTAGTAATCAATTGTAGTTTATTTTTCTTAAAAATAATAATACAATATAATTGTAATAAAAGATGGTTGATCCGTTCCCTCTACCATGATTGCAGACCGAACCGAGGGTAATTACCTTAGCAACAACCCCTGCATACTCACAAGACAATCCAGTAGCAAATTTGTGCCTGTTTAATAAAAGTTTATGCTGTATCTCTGGAGGTGGCATGAGAACAAACAAGCATATTTTGTAGCATTATTGTTTATTCTGTGTTGTCTATGGCAGATAGTGAATAATATCACCGGTGCACACTAATAAGATTTCTCCTGTGCTGCTGAGTCGCCTCTGCTGAGCGAAGGCGACGGCGACGGCGACGGCTGTAGGGCAGAGATAGGGCACCACTTCTCCATTGTGCGCTGTCAGTTCACATAACACTGGGATTAAACCTTCATTTGAGTTTATTCATGATGCATTTTTTCTTGTGAAGACCTTCTCCGGATGTTCTGCTTGGCTGTGATTGGTTAGTGGTGGGCAGATAAAATCCCACAATTCTTCAAAATTCCATTAATAGATGTAAGTACCTTTTCTTGTATGAACTTGTGCTGAAGTCACCATCACAGTGCTCGAGTTTTGGTGGTTCCTAGGGTTTTCTGATGAATGCTAGACCAGTTTTGGTGGTTGCTAGGTTGGTTCTAGTCTGATATGGTGTTCTGATGGTTCCTATAGGCGTTCTGATGGATGCTAAGCTGGTTTTGGTGGTTGCTATGTTGGTTTTAGGCTGATATGGCGTTCTAATGGTTCCTAGGGTGTTCTGATGGATGCTTGGTTCTAGGTGGTCACTAGGGTGTTCTGGACTGTTGAAAGGCCAGTTTATTTACAGGGTGGCATGAGGACCATGAGGGGTCAACACTAAAGCAAGTGTCCCCTGCATAGTTCTTATGGCCTGATATACACATTTGTGTGCATGAATATGCATAACAGTTGCATTACCTCAAGGTGATCATCTCTTTTGATAATAATTTAAAATAAATTACAAAATATCAATATGTTTGTGATTCTGTTATTACCGTAATAATTGATATGTCTCTGTGGACATTGCAAAGGTCACTCAGAACACCCTAGCAACCGTACAGCAACACCCCAGCAACCACCCAGAATACCACAGCAACTGCATAACAAACTATTTTACATTTTAAAATAAGATTTTGTCAAGCTAATATAAAGTTTGTCTTACAAACATTTCAATGTAGTTAATGAAGATTAGATTCTACTAACTCTTTCCCCACCAGCATTTCAAAAAAAGCCGCCATCAGCATTTTTGATCATTTTGACAAAAGAAAAAAAAAATCATGGCCCTCAGAATATTTTGTTGTATGAATATCTGAACATGCCTTATGTCAAAAGAAAGAACAGAGCCTCTGCATTTAAATGAAACCATTTTATTCTAGCTTAATACATTCTGTTTTTAAGCAACACTAGAATGTGGGTAAGTTTAATTTAAAAAGCAACATTTTGAACAAAAATTTTAGAAAAATTGTGTTTGGAGCAGATCACTTCCCTCAACACCCCCAAAGCTTGCACAGTCCTACAGCACTTCCTGAGTCTAATGTTAGGCCGTTTTGATTTACAAACCCAATTCCAAAAAAGTTGGGACACTGTACAAATTGTGAGTAAAAGGAAGGGACATAAGTACAAATCATCATAAATCTTTTATTTTTATTCACATATAATATAGATAACATATTCAAATGTTTTGAAGTGAGACCTTTTGAAATGTATGAAATTGGCTCATTTTGGATTTCATGAGAGCTACACATTCCAAAATAAGTTGGGACAGGTAGCAATAAGAGGACGGAAAATTTAAATGTACATATAAGGAACAGCTGGCGGACCAATTTGCAACTTATTAGGTCAATTGGCGACATGATTGGTTATAAAAAGAGCCTCTCAGAGTGGCAGGTCTCTCAGAAGTCAAGATGGTCAGAGGATCACCAATTCCCCCAATGCTGCGGTGAAAAATATTGGAGCAATATCAGAAAGGAGTTTCTCTGAGAAACTCCTTTCTGATATTGCAAAGAGTTTGAAGTTATCATCTTCTACAGTGCATAATATCATCCAAAGTTTCAGAGAATCTGGAATAATCTCTGTGCGTAAGGGTCAAGGCCCGAAAACCATACTGGATGCCCGTGATCTTCGGGCCCTTAGACGGCACTGCATCACATACAGGAATGCTACTGTAATGGAAATCACAACATGGGCTCAGGAATACTTCCAGAAAGCATTGTTGGTGAACACAATCCACCGTGCCATTTTCCGTTGCCGGCTAAAACTCTATAGGTATAGGTAAAAGAAGCCATATCTAAACATGATCGAGAAGCGCAGGTGTTTTCTCTGGGCCTAGGCTCATTTAAAATGGACTGTGGCATAGTGGAAAACTGTTCTGTGGTCAGACTAATCAAAATTTGAAGTTCTTCTTGGAAAACTGGGACGCCATGTCATCCGGAATAAAGAAGACAAGGATAACCCAAGTTGTTATCAGTGCTCAGTTCAGAAGCCTGCATCTCTGATGGTATGGGGTTGCATGAGTGCGTGTGGCATGGGCAGCTTACACATCTGGAAAGGCGCCATCAATGCTGAAAGGTATATCCAAGTTTTAGAACAACATATGCTCCCATCCAGATTTCGTCTCTTTCAGGGAAGACCTTGCATTTTTCCAACATGACAATGCCAGACCATATACTGCATCAATTACATCATCATGGCTGCGTAGAAGGATCCGGTTACTGAAATGGCCAGCCTGCAGTCCAGATCATTCACCCATAGAAAACATTTGGCGCATCATAAGAGGAAGATGCGACAAAGAAGACCTTAGACAGTTGAGCAACTAGAAGCCTGTATTAGACAAGAATGGGACAACATTCCTATTCCTAAACTTGAGCAATTTGTCTCCTCAGTCCCCAGACGTTTGCAGACTGTTATAAAAAGAAGAGGGGATGCCACACCGTGGTAAACATGGCCTTGTCCCAACTTTTTTTGAGATGTGTTGATGCTATGAATTTTAAAATCAACTTATTTTTCCCTTAAAGTTATACATTTTCTCAGTTTAAACATTTGTCATTTATGTTGTTTTCTGAATAAAATATTGAAATTTGAAATTTTCACATCATTGCATTCTGTTTTTATTCCCAATTTGTACAGTGTCCCAACTTTTTTGGAATCGGGTTTGTACACTGGATGCAGTTTAAAGTTTGACGGTCATGTTATTTTTACATATGCATCTGCTAACATATGTTATTGCTTGTTGCTGCTTTTTCTTCACCTGTATTCTGATCTGGAGTTTTTAAAAAAAAAAATATTTTTATCTTTCAGAAGATGTTTAATAGCGTATAACAGTGAAAACATGGAAAACCAGAAAATGATGTCGATGGTGGGGAAAGAGTTAATTAATATCTATTAATTTCCATGATCGGGATTTTCTTAACACCGATTTCCTTTTTAGAAAAGTCTACATCCATGATTAAAGTCAGAAAATCTGCATGCGTTCCACAAGAAAATAGTTATTGTACATGAACCATAAACAAGAAGCGTTGTGGATAATACGGCAATCCCAGACATCCTGTCTGGATGGATTTGATTTATCAGAGGACCCCTGATTTAGCCGAGAAGTAGTGATTTTCAGATTCACAAACCGGTTCAAATAAGAGTCATTTGAGGCAATGAAGCTGACTACACTGGACAGCTTATAGAAGGATGTGTTTTCACGCCATCATTTCGCAGTACACTCTCTTTTTATCACACCACATTGAAGCACCACAGCTAAAAAGGGGTTCAGGAAAAAACTGCTTACATTTGTATTTTCGACTGTGAGAATTCTGGGGTGGCAACCCTTTTCCATAGGGTGGCAGTTGCCACCTCATTCCACCCCGGTAGGCCAGTTCTAGGTGTTGTGATAGGGTGTTCTGATGGTTGCTAGACCAGTTCTTGGTATTAGGGTATGCTGGATATTTGCTAGGAAGATATAGAGCCCTAATGGTTCCTATAGGGTGTTCTGAAATGATGCTATAGACTAGTTCTAGGTGCTTGCTAGGGTGTTTTGTATGTGGTTGTTGGTGTTGCATGATTTGAATCATCAATCATGTCCAGAGTGCTTTAAACAATGACTTTAAATGTATATAATTTTATATATTTCAAATTTTATTCATTATAATTAATTTTTTAGGGGTAAACGGTAAAAAAATGCTCATAACTACAATTATGAGCAACACCAACAGCGATGCTCGCCTCAGCAAACACCACTAATTATTATTAGAAATGAACTAAACAGACACCACAACAGTCCTTAATCACAATTCATTATCTGGAATCATGTCAGATTAACATTTTCTTTGAAATGCAATAAGATGCTAAAAAAATTGTTAGGTTAAAAATATTGTAAATGTGTTGTTCCCCTTCAGGAACTTGAGCTGCATCGAGTCGCTTTGGGAACGCTCTTGCGTGACCGCGCGTTCTGACGCACGTGTCAAATCAGTCCAATGGAGCAGCGAGACGTCACGAGCAGGTTGACGTAAGCACCAGAAAGCATAAAAACCCATCCAGCCGGGCGCCACCCAGCTTCTGCCCTTCAGTAGTGCTCTGTGTATGTGTCAGTCTATTTACTGCTGTCTGTCAGTCCACAAGCATTCAATATATAAACAATGAGAAAGTCTATGGCAAGCGAACGGCATTACAAACGCTGTGTTTCTCCCTGTCCACGATATCTGGCGGTGGGGGATACACACGATGTGTGTGTCGTTTGTTTTGGAGCAGAGCATGCACGGTCAGCTTTCGCGCAGCTGATTGTCATCACTGCGAGCTCCCGCTGCGCACGCTCCGCTCTCGCCTGGCCGTGTTTGATGAGAGTGGCCAGGCTCGCGATCCCGCTGTCCCGCTTTTGCCGAGGCACAGCGCAGACTGTTGTCGTGGGGATCGCGGGTGGATTTAGCGGAGGGATCCGAGACGGGCTCGTCCTTTTCCTAGTACCCCCACCCTCTCGGTTCGGAAGCCTGCGCTGCGGTTTCTTCCCGCCCACCACAGTCCCTCGCGTATGAGGTGTGATTTCGTGATTATGGGGTGTGTTTCGTGCATTCGCCAGAATAAAATATCGTTTGGCCAGCCTAGAACAGGAAGCTTGTCCTAAAAATAATTAGACGAGCATGTTCTGAATCCAGATCACAGCCTTCACGACGGGGGCCTTCCGTTTTCCCCGATCTCCATACTGAGGTGTCAAGATCATGGGAGAAACCGTACTCATCCCGTATTACAGCCCCACAGTCTCAAATTATTCAAAAGAACATCGTGGGGCTGAATGATAAGGTATATGGGGCAATGCCAGTGGTGGAGCAGACGCTTGCGAGCTATCTCTCCCCATCCTCAGCATCGTCCCTGAAGGCCCCGAAGCTTCCCACCAGGCCCGATAGGCTTACATCGAGTCTGGTTTGGAAAGCTTATACGGCGGCAGGTCAGGCTGGCGCATGTTTGCACACCAAGGCGGTGTTACAAGCATACCAGGCTGACCTGCTCACGGGTGGGGCTGCTGAGCCGGAGCAGCCCAAGTCGTCAAGCTCCTCATATCGCCAGTCTCAAAAACAGAGCGTTGCAACCCGCACCCCTCCCCAGAAAGATCGGGGGTCGGGGCGATACTCTCAGTTGGGGTCTTATAGACCGAAAACTGATCGCGGACCGTGATTTGTCTAAGAGGACCACGGCGAAATGGTCCTACCATTGTCAGGTCCCTGAGGGCAGCCCACCTGGAGAGGAAAGGATAACACTTTAGTATACGTTGCCCAATCCTCCTCAGTGCCCTCACGGAGGTTTATTGATACCCCTGCCACCCTCGGTGCTTCAGGGCTCAGTGAGCTCCGAACGAGCAAAATCCAGCTGCACCCGCAATGGTACGGCACAGGTAGCTCGCCCCTCAGTGAGGTTGCTACGGCGTCTTCGTTTGTTCCCTCAGTGCCCTCATGGAGTTTCATTGATACCCCTGCCACCTCGGTGCCTCAGGGCTCAGTGAGCTCCGACGAGTGAAATTCCCAGCTGCCGCCCGGCAACGGTACGGCACGGGAGAGCTCGCCCCCTCAAGTGAGGGTGCTACAGCAGTCAGGTCGTTTGTTCCTTCAGTGCCCTCATGGAGGTTTATTGATACCTCTGCCACCTCGGTGCTTCAGGGCTCATTGAGCTCCGAAGAGCGAAATTCCCAGCTGCCACCCGGCAACAGTACGGCACGGGAGAGCTCACCCCCTCAATTGAGGTGCTACAGGTCGGTTGTTCCCTGCCGGTCATCCGCTTCAGGGCACCGAATTGGCTCCTCTAATAATACCAGACGCCAGCCTCGAGAGGCTGGTTCCCTTAGTAGATTTTCTGGTAGCGTGGAAACTTCTACCAAAAATCTCAAAATGGGTCCTGCAGATTGTAGAGAAAGGTTACGGAATCCAGTTCGGTTCTCGTCCGCCGCGTTTCAACGGGGTCATCCCCACACTAGCGGGCCCCCGAGCAGGCTCTGGTAATGGAAAAATAAGTAGATACTCTCTTGAGGAAGGGGGCATAGAACGTGTTCCTCCTCTCTCGAGAGGGCGTCCGGGTTCTACAGCCGTTACTTAATTGTTCTGAAGAAGGATGGGGGGTTGCGTCTGATCTTAGATCTCCATCTTCTGAACAGCGCTATCAAACGGCTTCGGTTCAAGATGCTCACTATCAAGTAGATAGTATCTCAGATCCAGTCCGAGGACTGGTTTGTTACGATAGATCTCAGAGATTCTTATTTCCATGTTTCCATCCTCCCTTATCACTGGAAGTTCCTGAGGTTTGCTTTGGGGGCGAAGCTTACCAATACCGGGTTCTTCCTTTCGGCCTGTCACTCTCACCCCGCACTTTCACGAAGTGGGTGGATGCTGCTCTGGCTCCACTGCGACTCCAGGGCACCCGCATACTCAATTATATCGACAATTGATTAATACTACTCAATCGGATCAGATGGCGGCTCGGCATCGAGATGTCGTCCTCGCCCATATGAGAGAGCTGGGGTTAAGACTAAACGCCAAGAAGATTGTTCTTTCTCCACTACAGAGAACCACTTATTTAGCGTGGTGTTTTGTGGAAAAAAAAAAAAAAACTTCCCCCACCTCGATGCAGGCACGTCTGTCTCCTGCTCGAATCGATTCAATCCTCACGACAGTCACGAGAGTACGAGAAGGCCAGTCACTCACTGTCAAACAGTTTCTGAGGCTGTTGGCCTGATGGCAGCGGCGTCCAACGTGATACCATTTGGCCTGCTGTACATGAGACCCTTGCAGTGGTGGCTCAGAACCCAAGGATTTTCCCTGAGGGATCCGCTGCATGTTTCAAGGTCACGCGGCGATGTTTACGTGCCTTGGACATGTGGAAGAAACGTTGGTTCCTGGTTCAGGGCCCGACGTTAGGGGCTCCTTGTCGTCGTGTAATGCTAATGACGGATGCCTCTCTCACGGTCTGGGGAGCGGTCATGAGTGGCCGCTCTGCCCAGGGTCTGTGGGATGGCCATCATCTCTTGTGGCACATCAACTGGCGGGGAATGCTGGCCGTGTTTTGAGCTTTGACACACTTCCTTTCAGACCTAAGGGTGCATCATGTGTTTGTCCGCACAGACATCACATTGGTGGTCTCCTACATCAATCGGCAGGGGGGTCTGCGTTCGCGCCCCTTGTACAAGCTGGTTCTCGGACTTGGTGTCCCTCCTCGATGGCTCTCTGCTGGAGATTCCGATCAGGAAGGACCTCCTCGATCAGGCGGGGGGCGCCATTCTTCACTCCCGCCCGGAGTTTTGGAAGCTGTGGGCATGGCCCCTGAGGTGGCACAGCTCCTAGCATCTGGTCTCTCAACTGAGGTTGTGGAGACCATCCTCAAGTCCAGAGCTCGCTCTACGAGGAAACTGTACGTCTTGAAGTGGAAACTTTTCACTTCTTGGTGCAGACAGCGACTGCAGGACCCAGTCAACTGTCCAATTGGTACAGTTCTGGAGTTTCTGCAGGAGCGATTCTCCGCATTGTTATCTCCCTCCACTCTGAAGGTATACGTGGCGGCCTTAGCTGCTTACCACGCCCTTCTGGGTGGTCAATCATTGGGAAGACACCCACTTGCCACTCGTTTCCTCCGTGGCACCCTGAGGCTGAAGCCGGTACAGCGCACCAAGGTGCCCTCATTGGACCTGGCTGTGGTTCTGGAGGGCTTATGCAATGCCCCTTTGAACCCATAGAAGAAGTTCAAGTCAAGTTTCTCACGCTCAAGACTATTTTTCTCCTTGCTATTTCCTCACTTAAAAGGATCGGGTATCTTCAGGCACTTTCTGTTTCGTGCTTGGAATTTGCTCCAGGCATGGTTAGGGCATTCCTTTACCCGAGGGCCAGGTATGTCCCTAAGGTGCCCACTTCTTCACCAGGGCCCATAGTACTTCAGGCATTCTGTCCTCCTCCATTCCAGGACGTAGGCCAAGAAAGGCTTAATCTGCTATGTCCAGTTCGAGCACAGGACGCTTACGCACACAGAGCTGCCCATGGCATAAGGCAGATTTTGTTTGTTTTTGGTCCGCCAAAGAAAGGATCTCCAGCGACCAAGCAGACTATGAGTAGGTGGGTGGTCGAGGCCATCTCACTAACCTACGAGTCCTCTGGCCTCCCATCAACTATGGGGGTCAGAGCGCACTCGACCAGGAGTATGGCGACCTCCAGGCTTCAGCTTGGGTTGTGCTTGCCTTTGGCAAGTATCTCACAATAATTGTGCTGCGGCGGGTTGGTCCTTTCCGCACACTTTTGTCCGCTTTTACAACCTAGCCCTGGCATCTACCCCAGGTTCCCAAGCTCTCTCTTCATGATGTGCTCATAAGATACACACACAAGCAGGCACTTGGTAGTATGGCGCAGTTGGTATTATCGTTCCCAAAGCGAATCTCGACGCAGCTAGAGTTCCTGAAGGGAACGTCTCTAGGTTTCTTGTTCGAATGCTGCGCTCTTGCCATACTCCCTGCAGCCCTGCAGGCGCTACTTCATCGAAGCTGGGTGGCGCCCGGCTGGATGGGTTTTTATGCTTTCTGGTGCTTACGTCACCCTTCTCGTGACGTCTCGCTGCTCCATTGGACGGATTTGACACGTGCTCCAGAACGCGGTCACGCAGAGCGTTCCAAAGCGACCGACGCACGTTTCGTCCTCTCGTGAATCATTGTTACATAAGGAACCTAGAGACAATCTGGCTAATGTGTGCAACAAATTGAGTGCACAGTAATTTGTACTCTATAATTAAAACATGATTTTCTATCACCTTATTTTTTTTTTTTTTTACATCAGTCGTACCACCTATGAAATTGACTGGTGCATCTTGACTGTTGTAAGCACAAAGCGCGGTACTTCTTTAAATATATTTACAAAGGGTACGAGACGTGTGTAGCCATACAACCCACTTTTGTGTTTGGGTACGAAGACGGCTTTCCAAGCTTTGAAATCGTTCTTTTGAACTTTTTATTCCTTATTATTCCACAAAAATAAACACAACTGTTTAAAACTCTGATGATAATTTTAAAGTCAGAATTAAAGTCTTAATTTTAAAAATGTTTTAAATCACCCATATTTTCCCCACAGCCACGGCTTTTCTCGCCTCAACAGAAACAAGCATTTGGAATGTCTTCTTGATCCTGACCACTTGTAGAAGTTGTGTCTCTAGACAGCAAGGATCTGGTGCAATATTTCTTTAAGCAGTTGACACTATTTGTTGACCTCGAGTTAATCACTGTAACGATTGAAGACACACAACAATGGCAGCTTGAGGGTAAAAGGTCAGCGCTATCTGTCGTTCTCAATGTGTTTGTTTAGCGCTCCCCTGTCTGTCTTCAAATGACGGGAGAGGGGAAAGGAACCTGCTCTGATGTCGGCCAATTAAGGCTTGTTTATTTTTCTATTTCGCCTAATAAACGTCACTGGTATTTAATGGGCTGGTAGTGTAATTAAAATCCAAACCTCCGGGTCGAGGCAAACCTTCCACACGAGATGGCGCGGTATATCACATTCCAAGGTCATTGGAATTGTGCAGTAAAACATGAATTAAGAGCTTCAACACTGTCGTATCGGTAGCTGTTGAAGAGGTGTATTTATAGACTTTTTTTAAATGCATAAACAACAGTGGATGATTCAGGGAGCGGCAAACACTGGGAGCGTAATGCATAAAAGCAGGAGGGAAATAATTGAAAGCAGACTGTTTTACGGCAGCACGACTTGCTCGGCGTAAACAAACAAACATGCCCGTTTCAGTACATTGTTTTCAGATGCTAATGTTGTGATTTGTTATATATTTCAATTACAATACAATTTCTCGAGAATTCGAGCTATTAATTGTACAGTAGGAGTTTCAGACCGACCATGAAGAATCTCATTAGGATGAGAAAGGGTTAAGAAAGAGTCTGTGTGAATTAACCCTCTGAGGTCGATTAACGCCGATACGCGTTTTGAGGCATCTTCTCCTTATAACACCGAAAAGAACTTAAATTACACTTTCAGTTTTGATCTTACAGATGAGATCAATACATCAATCGAATCTGTAAATGGTCGACTTTTATTTGTATACACACATAATAAAAACAAAACTTTATGCATTTATAAAATAAAGAAAACAAACAAGGTGTGCAGTCTGCCGCCTTGGTCTGCTCTTTTTAGAACCGTCATTAAAATGACCTGTAACTCAGCAAATACTCAACAAAGAGACATGAGAGATATATCTATAGAAAGTTTGACATGTCTACTTTTAAACTAAGCAAGTCTTAACGAAAGCAAATATTCTGTGATAAAGTAAACCATATGAAACCAACGCGATGTCCAGTCTTTCACATCTACCTTCATTATCTCTAATGTGACCACGCCCACGCGCTGAGCGCGCTATAGATATTATAATCATCCACGTGAAGCGCGCGGCGTGTAAACGCCCACATCACAGCAAAAGCAGCAAGACCTCAAGTTTTACTGTTCGCGTCGCGCTGAGAATAAGACAGAATTCACCTCAAGAAACCTTGGATTACCTCAGGAAAAAACATGAATAAGTCTTTTTTATTAACCTACTTGTATTAGTTTTCAAATAACTTGTACACATTTTACTAGTTAGACTTTCTCCAAACTATAATTCCTGTCTAAATGTATAATCAAGTGAAACATTGTGAAGTTTCATTCACCGCATCTAAATGTCTCACGATGACAGGATGTTTTTTTTATGTTCTATAACAGACAGAAATATGATATAAAAGTAATATGAGTTATAATGTTACTAGTCTAATGTCAGTAAGAATGATTAGTCAACTTTACTGTGATAGGATAATCTCTGTTCACGAATATAGCCATACACGTTTATAATGATAGTTTTTGGATTGTATAGACCTACATACAAAGCATGCTTGTGTTTATGAATAACGAGCTTCTGTTCATTGAAATATCTGCTTCTGGTGTAAATAGTTTGGAATGTGTTATTACCCTGTGTCTTATGGAGTACTAGTGCTGAAGTTTGAACTGTTTTAATTTGGTTTAGGATTGGGCTGCATCACCGGCCTCTTGCCCAAGAAAGTCACCCACGTCGTGTCAGTTTTGAGTTCGCTGTAACATCAGACTGAGTAAAGTGCACAGTAAGTATTGTATTATTCTCTAGATATGGGGTAACATTATTTGTTGTTTGATAGTGTTAACATGTAAGAAATTGGCATTTTTTTCCTCATGAAGTATCCATACTCATAGCTACGGTATCTGTGGGGATACACCCACTCTTAGCCCTTCACCTGCAGTCTCTCATAGAAGGGGCACGGCGTTCAGTTTCAACTCCGTTCATAATTTTTAGAGTAAGTGGCATTCACTATTGTAACAGATGTTACTTTTCATTTGATTTAGTTACTTGTGGTTAAAATATGTTTGCTATGTGGTAAATTGTGTTCTTGTTTTAAGAAATTCGTACCTAAGTTATCATGACACCCTCCAGACCCCAGAGGGTTAAACACACCTAGCCAGCTAATCAAGGTCTTCAGACTCAGACAATTGTCTTGATTCAAAAGCCCACAGGGATGTCAGGGTTAATCCCAAAATGTAAGATTAACCTTGAGGAGATGAATTGATTTAAACCTTCAGCTCAGGGATATTCAATTAAAGTTCCAAGAGGTCCAGTCTCTGAATTTCCTCTGCAGCAAAGGCCTGAACAATAAAGGAGGCAGGAGGCAGTGTGGTGTATGGCTATGAAATTAAATAAGTAACGAGCGTTTCGAGAATTGTCAAGCTTAAAATATTAAATAATAAGTAATACATGTTAGTATTAATATAACAGTAATATAATAATGTAATAGTAATATAGTAATACTAAATAAAAATTACATCTAATAAAAAGCACACACAAAGACAAATTATTTTCAGATGATGGCCATATATAATATGGTACACAACATCCACTATTAATGGATGCATGTTATTTAGAGTACACAATAATGACAGTAATCTTTAAATAAAATCAAATATTTGCAATCAGGCAATTTGCATATATTATTATATTACATAAAACTAAAAAAATTGATGTAAACCGTCTCGGTTACGTATGGTAACCCTCGTTTCCTGAATGAGGGAACGGAGACGTCACGTCGGAGGACCGACGAATTGGGATCTCGCTTAGAGGGACTACTTCGAGTGTAAACTAAACGAGCCACTGCACATTGGCATGCGATTATTGCATCCAGCTGCTGCTGATCACAGCGTGAGTATAAAAGTAGGCAGCAGATGCAGCGCATATTCAAGTTTTTGCTGA
>JADLZN010006714.1:0-39632 GCA_018155175.1 Sinocyclocheilus anophthalmus | reverse complement strand
CTCTGTTTATATACAGTATATATATATATATACTGTATGTGTGTGTGTATATATATATATAGTATATATATATATATATATATATTATATTATATAGTAAAAAACTAAGCTGCTGTTTCAATAAACTGTTGTACTGACATCACTCTTAACATTATTTACCTAGCCTAACTTTGGAGGTGGTCCTTTTGTCAATTATATCATTGACGCAATAATCATTACGCCAATCCAATTAGCGTTTACAGAATAAGAGTTTTAAGCATTGATTTTGTATAAGCTTTTAAAGTTGTTTAAATAATCAATGAATGAATGCTTGTCTGCTGTTTTACAGTATTTAGGCTACTTTCAGTATACACCACATTAAGATGTCATGAGTACTGTTAAGCTTTGAATTGTTAAGTGCAACTTAAACACCTCACCGACTCTGGTTTGCTACTGTTTCATCAAAATCGTAGTAAAGGTGCTGGCAAACTGCAGAAAACATCTGTTATGAGAAGCAACACAGTACCAAACTAAAAATCGGGTGAAAGATCCCACTTTATTTTAAGTGTCCCGCACAATACCTTTTTTACATTCATCGTAACTAGATTGTGTAAATAGTATGTAACCACTAGTTTAAGTACCATCGGTACTATAGTATATTGAACAGCTGCTCTGTATTGTGTAACGTACGTCAAATTAACAACCCACTGAAATTGGAACACACCTGTAAGTGGTCACTTTTGAACACATGGGTTAACACTTTAATTAGTATATAGAAAGATGTGCAATGTGTAACAGGACTAACAACACTTTTTGGTGAAGAAAGTGTTACACTTTATATTAAGTAAACAATTCCTATGGATTTACCATGTAATTACTCTGGTGTTACACAGCAGCGGCCAGTAAGTTATGCTTTACATATAAATTGTGGTGTCCAGAATGTTACACTTTATATAAAGTGGACAGTTCCTGAGGAGTTACCACGTAAGTACACTGGTATTACAGTGGTGCAACAACTCCAACTCGAGATCCAACTCCTCCCACTTTACATATCCCTAAACCAGTGCTTAATTTGAGCCGGATCCTGCCGGATCCTGTTCCGGAAAATGCGAGATTTTAGATTTTTGCGTTCCGGTATTTGTTTTTAAAGATCCGGCATTAAGTGTATTAGATTGTGACAGTGCGTGCGTGCATACGAGACAGAGCGATTGCGGGTTTATGTATTTGGAGCATGATTTGTAGATTATGTATTTGGTCCTCAACATATTATTGACCAATCAGCTTTCTTAAGTTCAAAATCGCTCTCGATGATTGGTGCTACTGCCTAACCCACAATCTCCACTCTTTAGTGAGCAGCGGAACGTTTGGATAGAGTGTAATAATATCAGAACTAATACCAAATAAAGTGAAATATGATCATGTATAAACATTATAATCATAGCCTAATTCTCCTCACTCCAAAACAAATCATTTAAATGTAACGGTGTGCAGAACAGATCGAGAATGAAAAAAATATAAAGCTAAAGAAACCAAAACAAAGTTAAACTGAAAGTACTGTTGGGCTCTCATACCTTCTCATTTGGCACAAATCCAATGTTGCCATATTCGCATGTAAAAAATACTAACTAACACTAGCTTCTCTATTCGTTTTGTATTCTATCTATTTATTTTCTTTTTATTTATTATACAATTAACAAAAGCAAAAAAGGCCTCTAACACTTTCTATTCTATCTGTTTTCTTTTTATTTATTAGGCCTATATAATAAAAAAAATACCAGATTGCATGTGTCTATGGTTACGCTGAGAGTTTGGTCGAGCCATGCGTATCATTGTTTCTTTTGTTGCTTTTGATTGCTTCCATTGTCCTCATTTTTAAGTTGCTTTGGATAAAAGCGTGTGCTAAATTACTAAATGTAAATGCAAATGTTTACTTTTATTTTTGCACACTCGCAATAAAAACAAGATTTGTGCTTTTGTAACTTAGTCAAACGAACATTCTGAATGCGCCGTTGCTGTCCATCTCTTGGTTCTGGTCTTTCCGTTTCCCGTAAGTTGTTTCGGATCGCCGCAGCCTCATCTGTTTTACTATCTGTTATTTATTTATTTCAAATATGTTTTTTTTGCATATTTAATAACCTATTTCTATTTGATTATGATTGTTATGATTTTTATGGAAAAAAATATTTGTTATTTTTAATGTCAACTTAATATACAGTGGGAAAAAAAGGATTTGTCATACCACCTAACTGTGCAATGTTCTCAACTATGTCACACTAATAAACTGAAGATGTACAAGGCCTGTAATTTTTCATTCTTATGGTATATCCTTCAACCACTATGAGAGACAAAATTAGAAAAAAATATCCAGAAAATCACATTGTAGGATTTTTTTAAAGAATTTATTTGCAAATTATTGTGGAAAATAAGTATTTGGTCAATAATAAAATTTAATCTCAATACTTTGTTATTTACCCTTTGTTGGCAATGACAGAGGTCTAAAACGTTTTTTGTAAGTCTTCACAAGGTTTTCACACATTGCTGCTGGTATTTTGGCCCATTCCTCCATGCAGATCTCCTCTAGCGCAGTAATGTTTTGGGGCTGTAGCTGGGCAACACGGATTTTCAACTCCCACCAAAGATTTTCTATGGGGTTGAGATGGGGACTGGCTAGGCCACTCCAGGACCTTGAAATGATTCTTATGAAGCCACTCCTTCGTTGCTCGGGCGTTGTGTTTGGGATCATTGTCATGCTGAAAGACCCAGCCACTTTTCATCTTCAATGCCCTTGCTGATGAAGGAGGTTTTCACTCAAAATCTCACGATACATGGCTCCATTCATTCTTTCGTTTACACTGATCAGTCGTCCTGGTCCCTTTGCAGTAAAACAGCCCCAAAGCATGATGTTTCACCCCCATGCTTCACAGTAGGTATGATGTACTTTGGATGCAACTCAGCATTCTTTCTCCTCCAACCACAAGTTGAGTTTTTTACCAAAAAGTTCTATTTTGGTTTTATCTGACCATATTACATTCTCCCAATCCTCTTCTGGATCCTCCAAATGCTCTCTAGCAAACTTCAGACGGGCCTGGGCATGTACTGGCTTAAGCAGGGGGACATGTCTGGCACTGCAGGTTTTGAGTCCCTGGCGGCGCAGTGTGTTGGTAGCCTTTGTTACTTTGGTCCCAGTTCTCTGCAGGTTATTCACTAGGTCCCCCCATGTGGTTCTGGGATTTTTGCTCACAGTTCTTTTGATCATTTTGACCCCACGGGGTGAGTTCTTGCGTGGAGCCCCAGATCGAGGGTGATTCTCAGTGGTCTTGTATGTCTTCCATTTTTCTAATAATTGCTCCCACAGTTGATTTATTCACACCAAGCTGCTAACCTATTGCAGATTCAGACTTCCCAGCCTGGTGCAGGTCTACAAATTTGTTTCTGGTGTCCTTTGACAGCTCTTTGGTCTTGGCCATGGTGGAGTTTGGAGTGTGAATGTTTGAGGTTGTGGACAGGTGTCTTTTATATTGATAACGAGTTCAAACAGATGCCATTTATACAGGTAACTGGTGGAGGACAGAGGAGCCTCTTAAATAAGTTTGTTACAGGTCTGTGAGAGCCAGAAATTTTGCTTGTTTGTAGGTGACCAAATACGTATTTTACAGAGGAATTTACCAATTAATTCTTTAAAAATCCTACAATGTGATTTTCTGGATTTTTTTTTCTCATTTTTTCTCTCATAGTTGAGGTATACCTATTATGAAATTACAGGCCTCTCTCTCTTTTTAAGTGGGAGAACTTGCACATTGGTGGCTGACTAAATACTTTTTTCCCCACTGTATTTGCCTTAAATCATCCTGGCGACCCATTTTTGACCCAGGGTTTGAAAACCTAGGCTGTATAGTTAGGTCCATGCAGAAACTTGTCAACGGTGCTCTTATTGGCTAGTTGTGTCATCATTGTTTAGTGACGTCGTTGAATGTTCCGGGAAAACTGAAGTTGTATTGTCAGTGTCGGTCACAGCGCCTTTTAAATGCTGATTTGGATCTGGCAATGTTTAATTTACAAATTAAGCACTGCCCTAAACCTACCCATGTCCACCCCCTGGATCCCATCTCCACCCCCTGGATCAAATTGTTCCAATTACTCCTATACATATTGTTGTTATAAAATCATAAGTTTATATATTGTCCTGCGTACACATTGTACTTACACAAACCATTCGGAGGGTTGTTACATGTGTGTAGTTACAGATATATTACAGCTCTAGATACTATTCTCCACATCAGTCAGCACACACAACTTACAGACATGTGGTTTACATACTTATCGATAACACATCTAAGTTACTATCAAGTAATATCAGGTATTATTGGGCTCACTTTATGTTTGAGGTGGGACCAATAACACTTGATAATATGCTGACTGTTAGACATTGATTTGTGCGAATAATCAAGCATTGACAATAATCAATCATATTGGTGGCAATGAGGGGCCCCCATGTAAAATTCTGCTTAGGGCCCATAAACTGAGCGAGCTCTTGCTTTCGTTTGAGGGTGCTTAGCATTCTGTTGCACCCCTCGTAGAACCAGGACTGCTTCAGAATGTCACCGAGTTCATTCTTGAAATTCTGTGAAGAATACATGGCATCCATGTGTGTCTGAGCACATGTGCACTTTGGCCAGAGCAATGTAATAATAATGTGGTTAAGGAGTATACATACATGTTTATTGCGATTAAAACAGACGTACACCACATAGTTTAATGTGATTATGGATACTACGATTATGAGATTAATTGCATTATTTTGATCGAAGTTTTGCATTTACATGAGGCAAAGTTTAATCGCAATATTGCCAAAATCCCATTATGAGGGTGCATGTAAAGGCACTCATTGAAGCAACTCAACGTATCTTTGTTACTAGTTCTAAAGTGATGTTTTCGAATTAGTAACAGAGCTTGGGCTCATCTGTTAAACTGTCAAGTTGAGTTTTGAATCCGTGGCAGAAGGAAGTAGTTCCACACACAAAAGTGATTACATATGCCATTTGGCCTGCGGTCTCCCGGCTCCGAATCACAGAACATGTTATATCACAGAGCCATATCACATGGCTATAAGTGTGATATTGCTCATTGATGGTATATATTATAAGATATATATATATATTATTATTAATAATTATATATATATTAGTGCTGGGCAACAATTAACATTTTTAATCGCGATTAATCGCATGATTTTCTGCGATTAATCACATTGTTATGCACAAAATTCAATAATGAATTCAAAAGTAATGTATTGTGCTTTGCTCTAGAACAAAAGGTGCAATATAATTTGGTTTGCAGATACTTTTAAACAACTAAGGTGCTTATTAAGCCGTATTCCTTTTAAATAGTAGCGTTAAAAGATTTATTGTAAATCTAACTTAGAATTAATGTAATCAAATGAAATATTAAATCCAAACCCAACCAAAAAACAAAAATAAAAATTATATTAATACTATATATCTCTATATATATTATATATATATATATATATATATATAAACAAAGTTTTTGCGACGGCAGGACATTACCATTTTATAGAAAATATTTATTAGTTGGATATAGTAAAACAAGTTATGCTCAGGTCCAGAGCCTCGATCTAACATTATAACAGGCACCTCCGAGTCTAGAAACCTGCCACGATCGCGGGACCCAACACAGCTGAGGGCGGCGCGGGACAACACTGATGGGAAAGTGGAGGCTGGTGTGGGTGGGTAGAGACTTGTGTCGTGCGTGGAATGCGGGGAGAATAAGGGTGTACTCAGATAGGCAATCTTACCGTGCTCGGGCATGGTTCGTTTAGCCGTCCCTGTCTCGGTTGGAAGAGGTGGGCCAGAGTGCAGTTCAGTTGGGCTTGGGTTCGGTATGCATGTAGTGTGAGCGCTAACCGCGCCGGAGCGCGGAACTTCTGATACATGCAGCATGACTGCGTGAACATTTCTGAGCAGCAAAAGCGATAGACCTGTAAAGCAATATATTGTGAGAGGGCCGTGTGTTACCGCGTCCCAAAAGACTCAAAATAATAAACCACAAAGTTAGCAAAACGATGCACTCCACTGTGCTGATGGAGAGCTCTTCTCTTGCTGTATTCACGTGCACGGAAACTTCCTATTCCCACTTATGAAGGAGTGAGTGCTTCATGTGAGCGCTGCTGCAGTCTAGGCCCACCCCAAATGCTCTAATTGGTTGAGACGCGTGATGACACCCATCCCAAGCCAAGTACTGATCAACATCCCACCCCTCCTGTGCCCCATGGTTGTCTGTATGGGAGACACGACCCTTCCATAATATATAAGATATATATATATATATATATATATATATATATATATAATACAGATATATATTACAGTGGGTACGGAAGTATTCAGACCCCCTTAAATTTTTCACTCTTTTGTTATATTGCAGCCATTTTCTAAAATAATTTAAGTTAATTTTTTTCATCATTAATGTACACACAGCACCCCATTATTGACAGAAAAACACAGAATTGTTACATTTTTGCAGATTTATTAAAAAAGAAAACTGAAATGTCACATGGTCCTAAGTATTCAGACCCTGTGCTGTGACACTCATATATTTAACTCAGGTGCTGTCCATTCTTCTGATCATCCTTGAGATGGTTCTACACCTTCATTTGAGTCCAGCTGTGTTTGATTATACTATTGGACTTGATTAGGAAAGCCACACACATGTCTATATAAGACCTTACAGCTTACAGTGCATGTCAGAGCAAATGAGAACCATGAGGTCAAAGGAACTGCCATGAAGAGCTCAGAGACAGAATTGTGGCAAGGCACAGAACTGGCCAAGGTTACAAAAAAAATTTCTGCTGCACTTAAGGTTCTCTAAGAGCACAGTGGCCTCCATAATCCTTAACTGGAAGACGTTTGGGATGACCAGAACCCTTCCTAGAGTTGGCCGTCCGGCCAAACTGAACTATCGGGGGAGAAAAGCCTTAGTGAGAGAGGTAAAGAAGAAGAACCCAAAGATCACTGTGGCTGAGCTCCAGAGATGCAGTCGGGAGATGGGAGAAAGTTGTAGAAAGTCAACCATCACTGCAGCCCTCCAACAGTCGGGGCTTTATGGCAGAGTGGCACGACGGAAGCCTCTCCTCAGTGCAAGACACATGAAAGCCGCATGGAGGACCCAAGATGGTGCGAATAAGATCTCTGGTATGATGAGACCAAGATTAGACTTTTTGGCCTAATTTAAGCGGTATGTGTGGAGGGAAAAAAAAAAAAAAACCAGGCACTGACTTCATCACCTGTCCAATACAGTCCCAAAAATGAAGCATGGTGGTGGCAGCATCATGATGTGGGGGTGTTTTTCAGCTGCAGGCACAGTATGACTGGTTGCAATTAAGGGAAAGATGAATGCGGCCAAGTAAAGGGATATCCTGGACAAAAACCTTCTCCACAGTGATCAGGACCTCAGACTGGGCCGAAGGTATACCTTCCAACAAGACAATGACCCTAAACACACAGCTAAAATAACGAAGGAGTGGCTCCACAACAACTCTGTGACTGTTCTTGAATGGCCCAGCCCGAGCCCTGACTTGAACCCAATTGAGCAGCTCTGGAGAGACCTAAAAATGGCTGTCCACCAACGTTACCATCCAACCTGACAGAACTGGAGAGGATATGCAAGGAGGAATGGCAGAGGATCCCCAAATCAGGTGTGAAAAACTTGTTGCATCTTTTCCAAAAAGACTCATGCTGTATTAGATCAAAAGGGTGCTTCTACTAAATACTGAGCAAAGGGTCTGAATACTAGGACCATGTGATATTTCAGTTTTTCTGTTTTTAATAAATCTGCAAAAATGTCAAAGATCGGTGTTTTCTGTCAATATGGGGTGCTTTGTTTACATTAATGAGGAAAAAAAAATTAACGTAAATGATGTTAGCAAATGGCTGCAAAATAACAAATAGTGAAAAATTTAAGGGTGTCTGAATACTTTCCATACCCACTGTATATAAACGTGTTAATGCATAAGCACAATACAATAAATTCGGCGGTTGAATCAATTAATGCGTTAACGCGATATAACGCAGTAAATTGCCCAGCCTAATATATATATATAATATATATATATAGATAATATATAACCTAACCTGGGTTTTTTATGTTAATTACATATCAACAGGAAGCGATTCCTAATATATTCTGTACTTATAATTGTCTAAGTGATTGTGCTTGAATGTGCAAGCTTTCAGCTGAGAAAACTGTCTATTTGTCACGGCTGGACTAGCAGTCATTAAGTCAGTAGAACTGTATGGATGTCTGCTACTAAATCAGTGACAGTGACATCCTCTATAATACTTACCAATAACTGAAAACCTTACAATTGTAATTTTAAGCTACAGATCTGCTCTGTAAAAATAATACCGAAATGTTAGCTTTGTTAGGCAGCTGTACTTTATTTCCCTATCTATGTCCTCTGCCTGTCCTTTCTGTTCATGTAATCTAACGGAGTGGCGTTTGAACTGTATTGATTTTAAAAGTGAAATGTTGGGATGAAGTGGGACTTGGGGGTTTGGAGCACAGTGCGAAACAGAGACAGTAAGGGAAAGTCAATGGGATAAATCACATCTATTATGAGTCTCAGTGGTGTCTTAAATGGAGGCAATTATATAGAAACACTTGAATGGCCGATTCAGTCAGTGTGTCTCCCGCTCTGTAGGCCAGGAGGACGCCTGACCCGGAGTCACATGCATGTACAAACGTACATATAAAAGCAAAAATATGCATGCATGCACATGCTTTCAAATAATCTCTGCTAATCTTTAGATCTGTGTTTTTCAAACACGCAGGCTTAAGGTCTCACTTTATGAACACAGGGCAGCTGGAGATGAGCAGAAGGGGGCGCTAGTCACTTGTGGCAGCATAGCAGAGCAACACTGTCACTCGTTGGGTAACAAAATCCCCATAAATGTGTTGTATAGAATATAGAAAGAATATATCTTTATTTTGTTTATTAATCATGCAATAAAGTAAGCTCTAATCCTGCAAATCAAGTAATTTTGTCTTGTGTGTGATTAAGCATACATTTATTTGAAATGGACGTGAAATACATACATCATTATTTCTCAAAGGGATCCCACCATGCTCCCATAACAAGTGTGCATAATTTGTAAGGGTAATTTATGGTAATGTTGGAGAGAGTATGATAGAGGAGAGATTAAACTAATTAGACTTGCATGCTTTGGGAAAATAAATTTCACCCACGTTAACAGTGTACTATGGGAAGAGGAGAGTTATTTTTCCCATGAGTGTCTCTATAGGTAATGCTGTAATACAGGTTTGGGTTATTAAAGTCATTTTAGCTTGCTCTGGGAAATTTGTTTTGGCCTGTGCTTGCTGATACTGACAATTAAATTATTTTCACCTGTTTCAGTGAAGTACAATATGTGCATTTTGAAAATCTGAATTGCGAAATAATTTGTTTGAATGCACAACTAGTAAATCGGCATTAGTTCTACCGATGGAAGAACAGGAAATTGTCTCCTCCACCCTTTCAATTATGTTCAGTGTAACTGATATCAGTTCAGGTTGCTTCAATTCATGAAGCTTTAATTAGCTTAACAAATGTAATTGTGTGCTAAAACATTTATAGATGACACCTAAACTATGACTCCCATATAAAAGCATGATTATAATATTTACAGGCATATTATAACTACAAAATGGTTCTACATTATTCATTTAGGCCATTAATTTTATTTCATATTGGCTTGACATTATAAGAAAACCAAAATAGTCGGAAAGTGTGATTATTTTCTAGCTCTGCAGTCCCCTGATCACTCTCATGGTGATTTATCCTCAATAAAAACAATGCAAGTAATAATACAAGGGCACTTGAAATAAAACAGCACATAGTCCCTCCTTATTAAATTGCATTCACAGTTTTAATAGTCCTATATTACTGTTAATCTTAATGTCACACTATGGGCAGTCTGATTAATTAATGTTTTCTTGTTAAATTATAAGCCTGCTTTTGCATGTAATTATGCTTAATGGAAAGAGGGAGTGAAAAGGAATGAGACAGAGCGTGAAAGTGTTAAAAGGTCCCTTTTTTCCAAAGCAAATTATAATTTTAAATTATAATTATATTAATGTATAAAAAGACATTAATCAATTACAACTTACTTGGACCATTTCTTCCTGTGTAATCCTCCTATACTTATATATTTAGTGCTCACCCCCTCATTCGTTATCTGGGGTCCCTGTTCTATTCTATCGTTACTATTCCTCAACAAATCAGCATCTCAGAGAAATTACATTGTGGAGAAAGCAGCTGACTGAATGAACCACGTAGCCTACGGGAGTAAAGTGTATGTCAGTTACATTTCGCATGTTAATGTGATTAGAAAAAATGCCATGGCTGTCTAGTGTTGTGTGAAAGTAAATGTGATTTTTTTTAAATAAATAAATAGCAGAGAGCAGGGTTATACCATGTACCATTATTATATATGTCAGGACAGCAGGCAGGACTAGCTATTTAATTTCTCCATTGATGCCATATAGCAAGCGTGAGTTTACATCATATATGGGACACACATTCCAGATTGATAAGGTACATCGGGAGAGTTCCAGCTTTGTGGGCTGCCTGTCCTTCACTCTACAGGCCCAACTCATCCATTAAAAAGTAGATTAATAAATTTAATAAATTAAATAATTAAATTAATTTATACAGTAATGAAGTGCACTGTGGCAATATCAAAACTCAGTGTTGCTTCAGCAAAAGGTTTTTAGGTTCATGAAAATCATAAATTCAGTCGTGTGTTCAAACTTTGGGCAAATATTGATTTGCAAAGCATTTGATGCTTTTTGACTTTTTTTTTTGCAGAACAGAAGCACACACCTGATATCTTCTGATATATATGAAAATCCCAACAATTACTGGTAAACAAATACAGCTATTCAGCAATGTAGCTGATCTGACGAAAGCTCCAGTCCTTGAGACATTAAGCCCTGTTGCTTTTGCTAAGCACATTATTAGACCAGCGGAGCAAAACATCCATTGGCCCTTCTTAATGTAGTGTTATTTTTCACCAGAGGTTCTGAGAATGAGCCTCTTAGCAATATGCTTATTCTACCAGAACTCTCTGCTCTCTGTTGCTTGGCTCTGCAAATTCAACTCTTTATTTCAATACAAGGTCCACCTGCAATCACTCTTTCTCTAATGAAAACGTATGTTTCTTCTCATTTGCTGAAAGGCAAGAACCATTAGTAATGCATGTCTCATTGATTGAAATGGTTCAAACTTGCATACATCCAGTAATGCAAATGGAAAGGGGGTGGCTCATGTTCACTTCCTTGGCTGAAAATTGAATGAAAAAGTCTGGATCATTGTGTGTGTTGTTTATGCACTAAGACAATGAGGAGGAAGACAGAATTGACCTCTAGAGAGAGGCAAATGAATCAAGTTTTTTTTTTTTTACCCTTCTCTTAACTATATGTTATACTGAAAATGTCCTCCCATCGTAAGAGTTATTTGGTCTATTTGCATACCATAGGCATATTGTGGAATTTATTAAAAATAATTACATGTTCCCTTTCAGTCGGCCACTTTCGACGTCACGTCGGTGACCGACAAATTGGGATCTCGCCCCGTAGAGAGACAATCTACATTGGCATGCTATTATTGCATCCAGCTGCCGCTGATCACAGCGTGAGCATAAAAAGGCAGCCGGTGCAACGCATACTAGCTTTTCGCTTCGGAGCTGAGCGACAACATCGTTCTGCTCCTACCAATTGCTTCGTGTGTGATGAGTTTAACGCGCTCTAGGAAGCTTCTTGTGTTGGTGGCTGGCGCATCAGCGGTGGTCATTCCTGTGTTGAGTGGGTTGCGCACTGCAGGCTGCACTACCCCCTGTCGTGCTGCAAGCGGCCATCTCCCCTGTGTGTCTTAGCACCTAAACGAGCATTTCCCTGAAATAACCTTTT
Organism: Sinocyclocheilus anophthalmus; assembly: GCA_018155175.1. Lineage (NCBI taxonomy): Eukaryota > Metazoa > Chordata > Actinopteri > Cypriniformes > Cyprinidae > Sinocyclocheilus > Sinocyclocheilus anophthalmus. The sequence goes on along the minus strand of JADLZN010006714.1, from coordinate 27,668 downwards.
TCTCTAAAAGAGCTTACAAGGGTGCGTCTTTGTAAAGATGACAGATCATCTTTTTAAAGATGCCGTTTCACCCATGCGTGAAATGGATGGATGCGGTCGTTACCTGGTGCCGGGTGATGATCACGATCGCTGCCTCACGTGTCTGGGCATTTAACACACTGAGGTGGCATTCGTGGATGAGTCGTGTTTGCTCAATGAGTCATGTTCCCATTGCGGGAAGATGACTATATCGGAGCTGCGGGCCAGGCACCTCTTTAAAGAGCGTACCAGTGGTATCCTTCGGTGCTCCTCCCGACAATCAGATGTCGATCACTGCATCGGAGGGACAGCTCTCTGGAGAGGAAGATTCGGCTGCGCTACCGCCCTCCGGGACGGTGGCAACGCCTGAATCAGATCTGGAGATGTCGGCTATGCTTTCCCGGGCCGCAGAGAGGGTAACACCCTGCCCCGGTGCCTTTCTTCCTAAGAGGTGCATGAGGAGGTCACCAGGTCATGGACGGCACCTTTTACTGCCAGAAACTGACCTGCTGGTCCCTACTCACTCACTACCGCGACGGGGTGCAGTCTAGGGGGTAACGGGTAATTCAAACCCCCCCCCCCCCCCCGGGGCGCAGTCAGATAGCGTGCAGTTTGTGTTTCAAGACCACCTCCCTCGGCCTGTTGGCATTTCATCTGATCTGACAGGTGTTGCTTTACGGCTTGTCTTTGAGAAGTGACTCCGCCTTACAGCTATGGCGTACTGCAGATTCATCAGGCCAAGGCACTGAAGGACATGCACGAGGGTTTTCACGATCCGGAAGTACTGAAAGAGCTCCGAACCGCAACTGACCTCGTGCTCCGAGTGACGAAGGTCACATCGAGTTCTATGGGTCGTGCGATGTCCACACTGTGTATGGCAGACATGAGGGATGCGACAGGTACGGTTCCTCAAATCCCTGTGTCCCAGACCGGCCTCATTTCGGCGAGTTCGGTAGCGAGCTTGCCCAGCAGTTCTCGGCTGACAGAAGTGACTGAGGCGATCATCACATCCTTGTTCCCGGGGGTGCTGCCTCCATAATCTGCCGGCTCAGAGCCCCATCCCCCTGCTCCGGCGCCGAGGGCGGCCCCCTGCATCCACAGCTAGGGGGGGTGCTCCCGTGCCGCATCTGCAACAGCCTCCAGCCAAGCAGCGGCATGGAGCCGGGCGTAGGCAGGCCGACCTGCCTGTCCAGGCCCCCGTCAAACCTGGCAGCAAGCAGAGAAGCAAGTGGCCCTGAGACAGGCAACCCAGAGATGGAGGAAGCAGCTCTTTAAGAGATAGTGATCGCACCACTCCCTCCCTCGGAGGAGAGCCGGGTGGAGAATCTTTTGTTTCTTTTACCCCGCCATCGCCTCACAGGTCGACAGCACCCACATTCTCCGACAAAAGATCAGTTTTCTATATGTCTGGGTGCCAGGAGGGCACAGGAAGATCAATGCGACGGACCAACACTGGCCCACACTCATCTTCCTCTCTCGCCAGCAGGCAGCAGCGGGCAATTTGAGAGTGTCATCAAAGGCCCTACTCACTCACCCTCTGCCAAACTGTGGAACCAGATAAGCGTTGCACTGCACACTCAGACCCCACTCTGGTTGGGGCCACACAAGCGAAAGAGTGAGGTCCCCTGCGTTCCATCGCGTGACCTCACTAGCGGGTATGGTGGTGGTTCCGCTGCCGGTATCTGGGGCCTGGTAGTGATACACCAGCCCATACCGCTGGCTTCTGCCGACCATCAGCATCGGCTATGCGAGTTCAGTGCCCCAAGTCCCCCCACGTTCAGTGGCATCCCCTCTCTTACGCTTCACGCCATGAAGGCGGCCGATTGACTACTGGGCTTGCGATCCGAGATCGGAGTACTATCTGGCGAAGTGTGCGAATAGAGCCGGTACACTCCAAGCCGATATGAAGACGGGGTTTTACAACTACTACTTCATTGTACCCAAGAAAGGAGGTGCTCGGCACCTCAGCCAGTTATTCGAGGAGCAGGTCCTGCTCGTGGTGTCTTATTGGCCCACTCGGACCTGGTTCCCGGAACTAACGCTCCTCACGACAGCCCCTCCCTGGCAGATTCCTATGAGGAAGGATCTACTGACTCAGAGAAGGGACACCCTGTGGCACCTGCATCCAGACCTCTGAAAACTTCATGTCTGGTCCCTGGATGGGAGGCGGAGGTTCTAGGTGACCTAACCCAGGAGGTAGTTGACACCATCACTTCGGCGAGAGCACTGTCTACGGGACATGCTTACGCCTTGAAGTGGAACTTGTTCATCTTGTGGTGTTCTTCTCGCCGAGAAGACCACCGGAGATGCCCGATCAGGGTCGTGCGTTCCTTTTTGCAGCAAGGGTTGGACCGAAGGCTGTCTCCCTCCACCCTCAAAGTCTATGTCGCTGTGATTGCTGCTAACCATGACCCCGTGGAAGGGAAGTCGGAGGAGCATGACCTGGTCATAGGTTCCTTTAGGGGGGGGGGGGGGAGGCGAGAAGGTTAAATCCCTCCCCGCCACCTCCATACCGGCTGACTCCCAGGTAATCCTGAGGCTAGGCTGTCGCCCGGTTATGTGACCAATGTTTCTACTACCCCCTTCAGGGATCAGGTAGTGAACCTGTAAGCACTGCTCCTGGAGGAGGCAGACCCAGCACTAGCTTTGCTCTGTCCCATCCGAGCCTTAATGTGCTACGTAGACCGGACACAAAGCTTTAGAACCTCAGACCAGCTCTTTGTCTGCTTCGGAGGACAGCAGAAGGGTGTAGGTCTTCTGTCTCTTAAACAGAGGATGGCCCATCGAATTATAGCCTTCGTGTGGTGCCGGTATCCTCCTGTGTTCTCACCTTAAATGGGTAGAGGCACTGAGAGGCCCGGGTTTAGTTTTGGCTTGCTAAAACTGCTCCAGAATGTTCATACTGCAGGCCCTGTCGAGCTCCTCCGTCCCCTCGGCAGCCAGATGTGGCAGAACGTCCGGCTCCAGGCCCTCACTCTATGAATACTTGAGAACCGGTAGAGGGCTGGGTTCCATATGTAGAGACCTAAGTGGATCCCATATGTGTAAAGTCAACGGTATAGCCTCAGAGCCCGTGTTTACCCGGCAGACTTCTGCCATTCCAAGAAGGTTACAATCACCTCCAATCTTCCATATGCACCTAAACGGTTGTTCATATGTGTAAGTGCTTCCGAAACCTCCTTCTGGAAGGATGGGGCTTCCGCAACATTCCTGTTCCAAGTGGAACGGGTACGTTTTCACAGTGTTATCCAATCTTACTGAGTGGGTAGTGCTACAACAACAGTGACTGGTCTTCTTGTTGTGAGCCCCGGCCTACAGCAAAAATGGGCGCAGGAGGCTCGCACAGGACACTGGAAGGGGAAGCATCCGTGGTGCTTTGGCAGGGATCCCAATTTGTTGGTCACAGACGTGACGTCGAGAGGTGATTTATGAATGAAAGGGCATGTCTCGTTTACGTATGTAACCCTCGTTCTATGAAGGAGGGAGCAGAGATGTATCGTTCCCATCGCCACGCCTGCGGCACTGAGTTTGTTTTTGTTTCTGTTTCAAAAACACTTTCCATTTATTTCATTTCACATTGCTGCACATTTATTTCAGGCCAGTAGTTCTCAAATGTCGAGGTCATTGTGTTTCTCCAGCTCCTTTTCTGATTTATCTGCAAGCAATTTTTCTTTGTGTATATACTCTAGGTGCAGCCTATGTAATTAGTCAGTGAGTTTTGTGTTGAAAAATATATTTTAGTCAGAGTGTGCACAAAAATCTTTGTAGTCTGTCGGCCAAGAAAAAAAAAATGAGCAGGGAATAGAAATAAAAACACTGGATTTAGATCTCAACATTGAGCATAGTAGTATAATGATAATGTCAGCAGTCTGTTTTAAATCTTCAGGACACAAATAGTTTTTAAAAGTTGCAACTACTTAATTCCAAAAATTTTATTATTCATGTGTATTGTGAATTGGATAACAAAATGTGCATTTTAAACTGAGCAAATAAATTGTAATCCACTATAAATGTTGCATGAGTATGTGTGTTTATAGATTCTGCTCCGGCTGGATCACTCAACATTTTTTTTTTACTACAGGGATATTGTTAATCAGAATATGGTGTTATGTTGCCCACAGTCCTAAAGCCTGTGCTCTTAGTGAATTAAACATTCAGAGGCCAAAATATGATCAATCAATAAATAAATAAATAATAAATAATTATAATATAATAAAAAAAAAGCAAATATAGCCTTCTGCCAATAGCTTTACTTTTGCACCAAAGTAGACACTTTGCGTTCTCTCTCTCTCTCTCTCTCTCTCTCTCTCTCTCTTTCTCTTTCACTATCTGTCTTTTCTTGTATCATCAGCCTGAATGAAGACACTTCAAAACTACAAATCAAGATATATTAATAGATTGGCACATATACTTATTGATGTGATTGTCTGACAAATTGTCACCCCTTATTGGACTGATAAACATGTATTGCTGATTCCGTCAATTTATTTTATCAGAATTGTCGACTGAAATGGAGGGCTCAATATTTAAATTTCTTCCAATGAGAAAATATCACCATCACTGTCTGACTTTGGATTATGAAATATGCATGAAATATTTTAGCAGCACATGAAACATTTGTGTTTTTCATAAATGTATTTTCATCTACGAAATATCCAACCAGATTCAAGTGGTTATTTCACGAATGGTTTTTGAAAAGAGAATAATCTGAATAATCATCTATAATTGATTGACCTTTGTATAATGATGATCTTTCCCATTTGAAGCTTTCAGGTGTTTGTTTCAGTGGCCACTATACATGTATGCTTGAGTTTAATTCCAAAATGTAATTCAATTATGGCAGGGAATGAGTTGTGGGAAGCACTCAGATGAATATATTTCCTACTACAGTGAACATTTGTCAGACTCTGTTGCGTGTGTTGTGGTTGTTTTGCTCCTCATGTGCCTTCCTTTCCCATGTTTAATTTGTCCCAGGTGTTTCCCATGATGTTTCATTGCTCCCAAGTGTGTCTCGTCATCCCCCTCCTCCTGTGTGTATAATGGTGTTCCCTGTGTGTGCTCCAGCGTCCGGTATTGTTCTTGTCATGTATAGCGTGAGTGTTCCTTGGGTTAATTTAACCCATTTGGATTAATGTACTCCTCGTCTCTCTCCGTTCCTTGCTCCTCAGTCCGCTCAGCAGTGCACCCGTGACAACAGTATAAGTTAATTTCATATTTTAAGAGCCCTTCAGAGTGAATTCCGAACCAGGCAAAATGTATATATATATATATATTTATATATTATCTACTATATATATATATATATAATAGATACATGCAGAAATGCTGGAAAACCAAAGTACATGCAGGACCTGGAGGCCCTTTTGTTCTGAAACAGCTGTGGATTATCCAGGTAACAACAATGGTAAAGTTTATTTATTTTTTCCCCACATCACTGTGAATGTTTAACCCTTGAATGGTGTTCGGGTCTGTGGGACCCGTTTTCATTTTTTAATCAAAAGAAAAAAAAATATGTGATTAATTAATTTTTCAAATTCAGACTCATTGGCCTTGGCTCATTTTCTGTGAAGAACATATATCAGAACATATTTTCAATGACCACACACTGTACACCCCCTACACATTTATATTACATACAGGATGTTTGGGTCCACTGGACCTAGGGCTAATAAAAGTGTGGAATTTGTAGGTCCTTTTTACCATCACTCTGTTCTCCTCCTGTCTGGGCCTGCTATTATTATATGTGTCTTTGTGTAGGTGTGTGTGTGTCTGTGATAGAGTGAGTGTATGCAAGTGTGAGTTTTGTGTTTCTGCCTCTGCCGTTCCCGCACAAGGTTGTAGCACTTTAATTCATAAATGTGATCTAACAAATTTAAAGGGCAAATATTAACCATATATGCTGTTTATATTGCTTGTAATTGGGATGAAGTAAACATCTGTTGATTATTTTAACAAAACTTTTGATTGTTGAATTAAAAACCTAAAAATGCAGCGGGTCTTCCAGACACACGAACACTGGCTGAATTACAAAAATATGAACACCACACAAGGGTTTATGGGATGTGACATTCCAATAAAGACAGTAAATATAATAATTAATTCAGAAAACCAACCAATTCTAATGGGTTAACATACAGACCTTTTCTTGCCACTATTATGTTGTCAAATAGATTATATGCTACAAAGATATCTTGAAGATACCAGATACTATATAGTATATTGCTGTTTGAGTGCATTTAGCTTCATGAAAACATGCAAAGTATGCTATTAGCAGTGGCTATATTTTATGCTGAATTAATTCAGACTTCTAGAAAAAGAAAAACAACAATATCTCCCAAGGGCTTACTTTCAGAAGAGATCTGTGTAGCACAAAGGGTTCATGAACTGCAACTTTTTTTTTTTTTGATTGTCATTTTTGGGCTTGGACTCAAATATAAGGAAGAGGGTGAAGGTTATGTTGCATTTTGGGCTCATGCATGACCCTCAAAAATGCTAATCCTCCCCCATGCACATGACCTGCTTTAATCAACTACCTCAGAGCTGCTGGGAAAGCGGAGGTTAGCTTGAGAGGCCAGATATCACAGCCAGGTACACATTATCCTACACATGCCTGCCTGAGTGTGTATGGTATCGAGATCCGATAAGACGATATCCATTTGAACTCTGAACTAAAATAAGAAATTACTCTCTCCTGTTAATCTAAAATCTAAAGAGTCTTTTCCTCCCATCCACTCAGCAGAAACTCCTTTACATCGATTTGTTTTTCCAAATGGTGGATCCATGTCCATTTTACTGCATTAATATTGAAGTGTTCTTATTTATTAATGCTGCGTTATCTAGATGCTTCCATCTCTGCTAGTAAAGTAATTCAACTAATGGGAACTATTAACTGTCCATCTCTCTCACACACAGACTCGGAGTGTGTGCATCTGTACCAGGGATCACATCGGAAGGCATTGATAGATCTTAAGAGTATGCTTTACTGAGAACTTGTCAAGGAATTATACAGTATTGGTAATGATCCCAGCTAACAGGGAACATTCTCAGAACTCCCCTAACATTCTAGCAGGGTTCTTTCAAAGTTATGAACAAACGTTCTTCCAGTAATGTTAAAAGAACATTTAAGGTTGTTAATAATAATAATAATAATACAACCTATATAGATTGTATATATGGTAACATTCTCATGACCTTAAATTCACTCTTGGTGTATGTTTACAGTCACTTGGTCTTAGCCTAAAATGTTTTGATTGACAATCCTAATCCGAGTGCCCTGACCTCTGATGGCCTTCTTAAACATGTACATATGGTTCAGTAGGGGATCCCCTTGCAATTCTGGGCTCTGCAGCTGGCATGTTTGCGTATTCAGATTCTCTCTCCATACTCCTAAATCATGGTCTCAGCAGCAAATTGTGTGAGTCAAAGAGGAAAATCTCTCATCAGTGGGGATTAAAGCAGAGGAGTTTAGACATTTTCCATAAGGTAGCATTATAATCGGACTCAGGGCCTCATAATACCCCAGATCTGAGTGGATTTGTGGGGAGGAAATGTTATTAAAGTCGCCACATGAGAAAAACAAATTAGAGCCAGTGATGTTATCCAGAGCGGACATAGGGAAAGGGGTAGTGCTTAATCACGATGCACTTCTGTTATGTGTTAGTTTGCCGACAATGATTTTCTGCCTTAGCTCTGTGGGGGGGTTAGTGGGGGGCCAATATGCACTTCTAAACTTTCTGAGAGAGGGAAAAATGTGATAAGCAGCTCTTAATGCATAGCGGTTTTGAATGGAAAACTTTTAATGCTGACTATGATATCAGCTTAATGTTCTCTGTGGGCAAAGCACCTCTGGCTCGCAGAGAACATCTGTTTGACCTAGCAAACAGTTTTCTGTCCATCGATCTTGTGCAATTTTCTCCATGCATTTCATGCAGTTTTATTCATCCGTCCATATGTGCTTGTTCACATCCATCCATTTCATGCAATGTTTATTCACATCCCTCCATCCATTCATTCATCCATAATGTGCAGTTTATTTACATCTATCCATTCATATGTTTCATGCAGTGCTTGTTCACATCTATTCATCCATTTCACACAGTGCTTGTTCATATCCATTCATGCATACAGTCATCCATCCATCCATCTCAATGCATTTTTTGTTCAAATCAATTAATCTCGTGCAGTGCTTGTTAGCATCCATCCATCTTTCTTCCCATGCATCCATCCATCTCATACAGTTGTTCACATCCATCCATCTCACGCAGTGCTGATTCACACCATCCATCCATACATCCATCCATCTCATGCAGGATCTGTTCATATCCATCCATCTCACGCAGTGCTGATTCACACCATCCATCCATCCATCATTCATTCTTTTCATCCATTTCACACAGTGCTTGTTCACATCCATTCATCACTCCATCCATCTCAATGCATTTTTTGTTCAAATCAATTCATCTCATGCAGTGCTTGTTACCATCCATCCATCTGTCTTCCCATGCGTCCATCCATCTTACAGTTTTTGTTCACATCCATCCATCTCATGCAGTGCTGATTCACACCATCCATCCATCCATCCATCCGTATTTCCATACGTCCATTCATCTCATGCAGTTTTTGTTCATATCCATTTCACGGAGTGCTGATTCACACCTTCCATCCATACATCCATCTGTCTTTCCATATGTCCATCCATCTCATGCAGTTTTTGTTCACATCCATCCATCTCATGCAGTGCTGATTCACACCATCCAGCTATCTGTCTTTCCATACGTCCATTCATCTCATGCAGGTTCTGTTCATATCCATCCATCTCACGCAGGACTGATTCACACCATCCATCCATCCATCCATTCTGTACAGTTATTGTTCACATTTCAGCTTGGTTTAATTTCTCGCAGATAGATTCATTTATGCATGATGTTTGTTACTGTCCCTTGGCAGGGAGCAGAGCCCAATGTGTTGAAACTTCTTCTTCGCTCCCCCTGCCTAACGTTTGACATTTACATCGCTTGAGAGAAAGAGAGAGGTTAATTACGCTCAACCCTGCAATGCCATTAATTATAGAGCAAACAGTAAATAAGCTGATGATATTTCTCACAGTGATAGGAGAGGTAGCAGAGGGATAGAGATGGCATTAACACACAAAAGAGAAGGGGAAACATTTACATGTTCAGACAGAGAGAGAAATCATGTACACATCATCGTTCATGTAATTTAGAAATAGAACAATGAAAATGTAAAGCGCACACACTTGATAAATCAAAATTGATTCGGTCTTGCCTCTTAAGTCTAAATTAAAATAAAATTTTAATGGAAAAACAAGAAACTGAGACATTTGTTTATGTGAGCGGGTAGCAGAGGCTGACAGACCATATTCAAAATCATTAGTTTAGCAATTAGCTTTCTACATTCCTCCGGGCCTTCTGCTGCTCAGCATACGTACAGCCCAGCCAAGTCATGGGCGTTGACGTATGACGACAAGAAACTGAGATAATTGTTCATTTTATTCCCATAACATGATGACTCTATGAACAAATCAACTATTTGGCTTCTATATTTTTCTTGCAGAGGAAAAGAAAAAGGTTGGAGGGTTTTGTGAAGTTTTTTTTTTTTTTTTTTTGAGAGAGAGAACGGTGTTAATGGACCCCTGTAAATGATGTTAAATCACCAGTGTGCTGGGGGACTGTCGTATTAATCGTGATAGAGGACACTGGTTATCAACATGTTTAAGAGTGATTTCAAGGTCCTTTTTGAATAGTTAGGGGATAATATGCTTGTGTAGCAGTGGTGTAGTGGTGCCTGGAGAAGTGGGTATACTCTTAATTTATGCCCCAATTTTTTAAAGCGACCCAGCAAAGGATGAACACCATGTGTTATAAATAGTGACGTGTAAAACTAGTCTTGTTTATTTAGTTTACCCCAAAATGGGCCAGTAGTATTTGAATATTGTCACTTAACTTCTACTGCTTGACTTCACAGAGTAAGGATAATTATGAAATAAAAAAGCCACAGAAGAGGTGCAGATTTTGCAATAATTCAAATTTTAAAAAATAGACTGCAGCAATTAACATTTTGTCAGAACCTCTAGTACATTACATGCTATTTTGTTTAGTTGTCTGTCCGTAGGAGAATCTTGATCTCTATAAAGAAATAACAAAATTGTGACTATCAATTTATCCCACCACCTTTTAATATAAATAAGCACCAGTCAAGCTGCGATATCAAACAAGACCACAGGGAGATGCCAAAAGACTACTAAACCTGCTGTCTTGACCTTACATGCTACTATACGGATCCATTCAGAATAACCACTGACCAGCACATAATCTAAAACACCTTCAGTCACCATCCAATATAACACTCGTGCTTTTAAACCAAATACATGCTGAAGACAATAGAAACTTACGGAATCTGGCGACTCAGAGGGGTTGACTCTCCACAATCTCTGATGAAATCGTTTGGGTTTTCTCTGTATTAGAGCTGTTTTGAACGCATTCGTTTACTGGATCCTTGGAATGAAAAGTTTACAGGAGTTTACTGGTTTTTAAGCTATTGTTTTCGTTGTAATGTTCTGATTCAAATTGGTAATCAATAATTAAAGGGTATTAGGTGCTGCTCTAAGAAACGGACAAGTGGTATTTGGTGTAATGAAATGCGGTGTAACGTAAGGTTAAAAAAAACAAAACAAAAAAAATTCCACATACTGAACATTATGTTGAAGTATAATCTCTATGCCCCGCATTTCTGAAACGCGTTGATTTTTTACAAAGTTCATCGGTCTGAAAAGCGTGGTGTGCTGTCATTGGCCAGCTATCCAGTGCATTGTGATTTGGCTGAATTCCTCAAGCGTGTGACGGAAATGTTACGCCCCTTACCATATTGTGGTGCCCTGTCTGGCTGGAGCGTAACATAAAACCATGTCTACATTTGTGATCGGAGAAATGACAAACAACAAGTGCTACTCTACACTGCCCGAAAAAAAACAGTTTTTGATGAATGATCAGTGGCAAATTCTTTAAATATAAAAAAAATTTACTTACAGTTGTGAAGCAGAACAGCCGGCATTGTAGTCTACTCGACAAAGGGGGGAAAAAAAATTTTTTTAAGGGAACAGTCCTCCTAAAATGGCTGGGCACATCTGAATATTTGGGTAAACTGTTCGGCACAGTGGTTGGTAAATACAAACTTCACACCTGACATTTCTAGTCGGGTCCTCTTTTGGGAGGCAAAAGTAGCACAAAGAGTAGTTTCCCTTTCACAACGAAACAGTGTAACACACTGCAGGCCTAGATTTGAGCCGCGGCATAGGTATGCGGAAGCAGGATTGAGTGAGCAGAGGAAGGGCGGGGGTTTGAGAACGGCGCGGCCGCCCGGCCCCCCCTGCGCGGATTCGACGAAGGCAGCGTCCGGTGCTGGGCTTGCGGCAACCACGATGGGACTCCCCCGGGCTGGACAATCCGCTTAGTCCATGGTGAAAGCCGAGCTGGCGATCGACAGCGCAAGACCGTTGATAGTTTAGTCCCCGACTCGCCTCCCCAATGCGACCAGCCCGATCAGCTCAAGGCAGTGACGAAGGGATATCGTCCTCTTTTGGAAGGCCAAACATATTAGTTTCGCTTTCACAACGAAACAGCACCTTCGCGACGGCGGCGGCAACAATACTACAGCGATTAATAAAAAGTTACGCCTTCTTTCTTTGCGTGAATATTTGGGCGGCGTTATGCAAATCTTCCCACATCGTGACATGTGGGGGCGTGTTAGAACGAGCCGTTTTAGGTAGGTGTGGGCTGACTCTGAACTTTATAAAGAATATCTGCGTGGACTTTGAGACTTTAGTCTTTGCAACTTACAGATCTTCTTTATGCACAATCAGCTTGTAACACTCCAAAAAAAATGGAAAACTTGAAATCGCATCATATGACACCTCCTATTTTACACTTATTTTACCACTCCTGACACGCACCCATGACCCTCTCCCCATGACACTTCCTGTCGCGCATTGATGATCGTCAGCTCAGCTCAGCTTACATATCTCTATCACTGTCGGCAATCGGCATCCTCCCTGACTGGGGACCAGAGTATGTGAGCAGAGTGGAGCAGCAAAAATGTCCCCGCCGCACTGAGCATTTAATAATCACGCCTCTCCAGCTCCGCTCCGGGTTCACCATTATCCGCTCCACTCCTCGCTCACTGATATCAGAAACACCGCTCCACCGCTAAAATATTTCAGTATGTTTGAAATATCACAGTTCTGTTCATAACGTATAAAAGAAAAAAACAAAAAAAAAAAGAAAAAGAATGGACTATGAGCCTTTCAAAGTGGATTATTGGAACACTAGTGTGCAAACTTTTTTCCTTCCACATGACAAGCTAATAGCATGGTTGTCAGCATTAAAAGGTAGGCTATTGATGCTTTTTGCAGTGCAAATTTTGTTTGTGATGAAAATAATTGTTTTCGTCAGTTATTTTACCTACGGATCACTGCATTTCTTACAGATTTATGTTGATTCGAAATCGGATGCAGATGAAGTAGCACTGTATAAGATTACATTTGTTTGAATGCATTGAGATCGCAATTGCGTGTGAATAAGTGTTGTACCGGATTAAATCATGAACAAAAGTATCTAGAGGGAACAAACAAATTACTTAACTACCCTGTAACTTCCCGCTATGTCCATTGCCGTCAACATAGCCTTCACATTCTTTCTGATTTGAGTGATCCATCTGTATAAAGCTATAGCTAAATATGTTTAACATGTGAATTCTTGCTAAATGTGCAGTTATATTACGGGCCGTTGGAATGAATTGTACTCGTGATTGAGCGGTGGTGGAACGCTCTTGGAGCGAATGAAAACCATGACGCTCCAACTTTTAAAAAAAACCTGATCCTCGCTCCATCCAAAATCTTACCGCTCCACTCCGCTCACATACTCTGCTGGGGACGGAGCGGGCGAGGGTCCACGCGCAATCATCAAACATATTTCAAAGGAAGCCGGCGCCACAGTCTTGACCGCATCACTGGGTGTTTTAACGGAATATTTGTATTTTTTACAAGCGATTGGATTAGCTATACATGTGGTGGACTGTCATGATTTTGCCTAATGCAGGACACTAATGAATGGTGTGCATCAGAGGGGATTTAGAAGCGGGTATACGCAAAGCCAACTGATAAAGTGGGTATACGCCATACACCTGCGTATACCCTCCACTACACCACTGGGGTGTAGTCATTATTCACTGTGTTGTCATCCATAAGTATGGGTCACAAATGTGCATTTTTATGGTTTCCAACACTGACAGAGCAACAGGCTTTCAATCAGTGACAGCCATGTTTGACATTTTTGTGCAACAAGCATTTATTATAAGAGTTTCTAGACATACAGTATAGGAAGGTGGACTAGGGCTTGTTTAAACCTGATAGTCCCAGACACAAACAATTCATTCAGTGTGTTAACTCAACTCCATATTTGTATTGAATCAGTGTCTCAAAAGTCGTTTTAAAAATGAAAAAGCACTCTACATATTTTGCAATGCAAACAGCTCAGAATTTGATGGTCATTAAATAAAATGATCTATTCATATGCGTAACTTATTGTGAGCTTACAAAATTGTATAATATTGCAATGATGGGTGCTTTTAGAGATGACGGAAGGCAGGATCTATGTGCACAAACTTCATTTAAAGGGACAGTTCACCCAAAAATGAAAATTACCCCATGATTTACTCACCCTGTCACAGTACAGAAGGAGACCAGGGACGGAGAGGTAAAGGAAACTGAGCTTTATTGAACAGGTGCTGGGAGAGGGAGAGAGATATGGAGAGCCAACTGGTTAGAGCAACAGTCTGAGGAATGGAAGGGATCGGGCTCACGTGATGACGGGTTCCTTTGTGGATCGGGCTGAAGAGGCTGGCACAGAGACAGGACGGTATCAGGATGGCGTCTGGGTTCAGGGAGTCAGCTAAGGAGTAGCGTAGTGAATTGTAGATTGAACGGTGAGTGACTGAAAGGAGCGTTTTTTTGAAGGTGGCTTGATTGGTGGCAGCAGGTGCAGGTGATCAGTATCCAGGTGAGTGAGATTGGTGATTGTGCATGTGAACTGGTGTGAGCCAAGGAGGATTCTGGGATATGGAGTCCAGAGCTGGTGACATGACAGATACTCCCTGACACACCCTCAAGCCATCCTAGGTGTATCTGCTTTCTTCTTTCGACAAATACAATTAGAAGTATATTAACCAAGTTTTGTTACATCAAGGGAAAAAACAGTCGTCCTCTGGCTTATATCTATATTCCTTTCTTTACAAATCCTATTTGTACTTCTAATTCGTGAACTGTGTTTTGATTTTACTCTCTCCTCTGCGCTTCTGTGTTTGTCACTTCTCACCAGAGCTTACACTACAACTGCGTCATTCGCTGGAACACCACTCTTTAGTAAATGTGTGTACGACAGTAAGCGGAAGCTACAGATTACGGTTTCTAAAGTTTTAAAGATGGATATTTTTTTCTTACACAAACACATCAATTTGCTTCATTAAGGCCTTTATTAACCCCAGAGCCACGTGGAGCACTTTTTATGACGTATGGATGCACTTTATTGGGCTTCAAAATCTCAACACCCATTCAATGCCATTATAAAGCTTGGAAGAGCCATGACTTTTCAATAACTCTGATTATAGTTGTCTTAACGAAGAAAGTTGAGATGACCTAGGTGGCTGAGGGGTGAGTAAAGGGATGGGGTTAATTTTATTTTTGGGTGAAACCATTCCCATTAAACCCAGGTGAAAAAGAAATATATTTAAATTGTGCTTTTTCAGACATACTATATTTAAATTATACTATACTAAGTGCATATTAAATGTATTTTGAAACAACTAAGTATATTAAGTGTATTTCAAGATATGTTTAAGTTTTAATCTATTTGTAATATATTTAATATTTTGAAATTGTGTTAAATTGGAACCACTAAGTATATTTAGTGCAATTTAAGTGTATATCTTAAAATACATTTAAAATGTCCTTTTAATACTTCATGAACTACAGTTAGAGTATATTTGAAGCATCATTTTAATGTAGTTCAAGTACACTTCAATTGCATTTCAGCTCATTGGAAATGCATTAGCATTACACTACTAGTATATTATAAAACTGCTATTTTCAGTATATACACACACGTACACACTTTGATATCTAGAAAACTTTAATGTATTATATATTGTTGTGTACATTACAAATATCCATAAAGTACACTAAAAAAGGACAGCAGTGTAGGATATCAGACCGAAAGACAATCTAAGATTTGGTCAAAACATGGTTGAAACATGAGGAGCCCAAAATTCCACAGAGGCCCAAGACAACAGAATGTTCATAAATCAGACCCTAGAACTAGCCAGTCTGAAGCAAGCCTAACCAACTCTTTCACAGAACAGCTTTCAACATAAACACAAAAGGAACACACTGATCAGAACAACTCAGGAAGGAGATTGTCAATTTTAGAGCAAGTTATCAAGAATAATGGTCAAAAAAGATGCACAGCGTGACCATCACATGGTAACCAGTGATAGCAATCACAAGCTCTTTGGATTGACTCCCCCCACTTAGGAGGCAAAGAACAAACATATTCCTCACAGACCTTTTAACCTCTGGTCTTCACAAAACATGTACTTATGTTCACAGAATGGCACAGAAACTACCTATCCATGTATATATGCACCTAAATGACACTAAAAGGACTGGTGAGCAACTGATCATTTCTATGCATAACTCCATATCATGTATGTAACCCACACATCAGCCTATCAGGTCTTAATCATTTATTGTGTATGTATTTTGAATAACTATTGAATAGCTAAGGGTTCATATTCATGTTTAGTATATGTGTGTTTGAATCTTCTTGCTTGAAACGTTTCTTCCAATCAATTCTTTGTCAAATGTATCATATTCTTGTTATAGAAATCATGTCCAAAACTATACTCTGCAAGAGCGGGAAAAAATGCAGACCATGTGACTGATAAAAGAACATTTGATTTATTGAATGGGGAAGAGAAATATACAACACCCCAGCAAAGAAAGCGTCTAATTGGTCAAAACACCATTTGGGAGGTGTCCAAAAGCCCAGTTTAAATACTCAGGACACCATCAAATCTGTTGCTCACTCTTTGTTTTACTCTCTTCTTCTTAGTCATAGCTGTGAGCTATGTTTTTTTATATCATGCTTCTTTAGTTTTTGAGCGTGCTCTGACTTACACCTAATCTCCTCCAAAACCATGAGGAGAAAAGCCACCTAGTCTCGTCAAACTTTACATCTATTCCTTTACTTTAGCTCTTTTCTTTTCCGTTGAGAGTTTTGTGTTCTGAGTTAAGTTTTGCCTAACGCCGTGCCTCAAGTGCAGTACTAAACCTCAACTTCAGACCACAGCCTCCGCGTCGTCAAGCACAAAGCCGAACCACGTGGTTCCCAACTGAAACTTCCAGCAAGCAGCGACCCGCAGAAATCCCTTTCGGCAACCAGAAAAAAAGGGATACAGGCAATGCAAAAGCAAACGAACGGCAAGTCAGCCAGATCCTAGATGAAACTGGTGCATTTAATATAATTTTAGCCTCAATGAGGAACTCAATGCGAGGGTTAATTAAGGGATTGATGGTTGTTCAGATCTATGCAATTAGACATATTGCTGTAAACTTGGGATTTCACATTTTCATTCTCTCCATTCTCTTGTTCATGTGTTAGATTAGTTTATATGTCTTAGATTTATCCAATAAAGCCGTATTTATATTGAAAAGAGAAGTATCTTGGGATTTGTGCTCACAAGTTAATGTCTTAAACTGACGATCTTGTTACTGTGCTAATAAATAGTGTTTTCACTATATTTTGGAAATAATACGTGTACGGAAAAGTATTCCGGGACCCCCTTAAATTTTTCACTCTTTGTTATTGCAGCCATTTGCTAAAATCATTTACGTTAATTTTTTTCCTCATTAATGTACAAACAACACCCCATATTGACAGAAAAACAAAGAATTTTTGACATTTTTGCAGATTTATAAAAAAGAAAAACTGAAATATCACATGGTCCGAAGTATTCATACCCTTTGCTGTGACACTCATATATTAAACTCAGGTGCTGTCCATTTCTTCTGATAATACTTGAGATGGTTCTACACCTTCATTTTTGTCCAGCTGTGTTTGATTATACTGATGGGACTTGATTAGGAAAGCCACACACCTGTATATATAAGACCTTACAGCTCACAGAGCATGTCAGAGCAAATGAGAATCATGAAGTCAAAGGAACTGCCTGAAGAGCTCAGAGACAGAATTGTGGCAAGGCACAGATATGGCCAAGGTTACAAAAAAAAATTCTTCTGCACTTAAGGTTCCTAAGAGCACAATAATCCTTAAATGGAAGACGTTTGGAACAACCAGAACCCTTCCTAGAGCTGGCCGTCCGGACAAACTGAGCTAGCGGGGGAGAAGAGCCTTGGTGAGAAAGGTAAAAAAGAACCCAAAGATCACTGTGGCTGAACTCCAGAGATGCAGTCGGGAGATGGGAGATGGGAGAAAGTTGTAGAAAGTTAACCATCACTGCAGCCCTTCACCAGTCTGGGTTTTATGGCAGAGTGGCCCGACGGAATTCTCTCCTCAGTGCAAGACACATGAAATCCCGCATGGAGTTTGCTAAAAAACACATGAAGGACTCCAAGATGGTGAGAAATAAGATAGAACTTTTTGGCCTTAATTCTAAGCGGTAGTTGTGGAGAAAACCAGGCAACTGATCATCACCTGTCTAATACAGTCCCAACAGTGAAGCATGGTGGTAGCAGCATCATGCTGTGGGGGTGTTTTTCAGCTGCAGGGACAGGAGGATTGGTTGCAATCGAGGGAAAGATGAATGCGGACAAGCACAGGGATATCCTGGACGAAAAACTTCTCCAGAGTGCTCAGGACCTCAAACTGGGCCGAAGGTTTACCTTCCAACAAAACAATGACCTCCCTAAGCACACAGTTAAAATAACGAAGGAGTGGCTTCACAAATAACTCTGTGACTGTTCTTGAATGGCCGAGCCAGAGCCCTGAATTAAACCCAATTGAGCATCTCTGGAGAGGATCCTAAAAAGGGCTGTCCACCAACGGTTACCATCCAACCTGATGAACTGGAGAGGATCTGCAAGGAGGCATGGCAGAGGATCCCCAAATCCAGGTATAAAAAACTTGTTGCATCTTTCCCAAAAAGAATCATGGCTGTATTAGATCAAAAGGGTGCTTCTACTAAATACTGAGCAAAGGGGTTTGAATACTTAGGACCATGTGATATTTTTAGTTTTTCTTTTTTAATAAATCTGCAAAAAAAAATTCTGTGTTTTTCTGTCAATATAGGGTGCTGTGTGTACATTAATGAGGAGAAAAAAATTAACTTAAATGATTTTTAGCAAATGGCTGCAATATAATAGTGAAAAATTTAAGGGGGTCTGCATACTTTCCGTACCCACTGTATACTACTGCAGAATTGATGTCATATGGCTCATTCAATGAATCGCTGGCCGTCTCAGTGATCAGCCGTAAAACAGCGATTCTGTCCAAATTCCCTTAAAATCTTTAAATTATTCCCTTTTGAGCTAAATGGACTGTTCCTTACAGCAGCCAGATATACTTTGGTGAAAACAAAACATATGATTAAAATGTATAAAAATGCACGTGAACTAAAGTATGTTTATAGTAGATATTTGTATTACTACAAAAATAACAAGTACATTTTTAATCGTTACATTAAAAAAACCATAAATAAAAAAAGCTGAAATGTGATGGCAACAGCTATCTTTTCCATTTGTAGAAATTTCAGTTATACCGCCTACTAAAAAGTACAGAATTTTCATAAATGAAAATAAAAATTACAATGCAGTTTTCGAAGAAAAAAAATCATAAAAAAAAACTGAAAAAACAAAAGTGATAAGTGATAGCGTTGTGTGCAAAGACTGAAGATTGATAAGTTCAAACACAGAATCGGGAGGGAGGAGGGGTTTGGAGGTGCGACAAGAGATGGCGCTAGGGATGGTGAGAGGCAAAATGGAGGGGATGATGGCAGAGGTGGAGGAAGGGATGGTGATGGAAGAGACGATGATGCCCCAGAGCATCTCAGTGCTGACAACACACGGTGGAATTGAGGGAGCGAGGAGCAAGGTGTAGATGGTGTGGCTGCTAACATCTGGGGGCCGACCGATGGAGACAGAGCTGGTGGATCCGAAGGCGCAGATGGAGTGCTGATGGAGCTGAGCGTCGTCGCAGGTTCTGGAGACCTGGGCACAGCCTAGTCGTCCTGACTCCTGGCATACAATATTTTGCATCAGAGACTTGCAGCTTTAGAAAAAAACAAAACATAAACAAAATTAAATAACAGATTTTTACAAAGCAAGTACAAATTAGCCAGCTGGAATGGACACATTGATCATGTTTTTCTTCCAAGATTGACCAAATCACCCTCCATTAGGCCTGATTCAAAAATCTCTATAACAGAGGTGACACAACATGAAAATATACTATTCCTTTGCTTGTCTCTGCACTCAGATTTCAGTTTGTCTTATATAGCAGCTGATCTGAAAAACAACAAATGTTCATATTTCACAGACACACACAAAAAAGCAAATGATGATTGATGATTTGTTTTCTTTTAAGAATGACAGTATGCTGAGAACAATGTACCTGGTCGGTAATATAGTCAAAAACCTTCCAAGCCTCAGCAGTTTCAGATGTACTGTACACTCTCATATAAGCAACCTTTCTTACAATTTAATCTTTGTTCTTATATGTAATGAGAAATATATATTAGAAAAAAAGGCGATAAGGTTGTCAAGCTTGAACAAATACAAACACCAATCAACGAACACTACCACAGTTGGCTAATCAGCTCAAGACAAAGTAATTGTATGTTCATAATCATGGTTTTTCAAAGATCATTAACCTCATTACAATGAAACCAAATTGTTCAGGAAATCAGAAATAAAAAAACAAACAATTTCTTTTTTTTTTATAAATAAAAGAATGTTAATGTTGTACAAGTTATAATGACTAATTTAATTAATTAATTTTTTTCTGCCAATGCATGTCAAAAACACAACTGGCACAGACAAATAACATTAATTAAATCTTACCTGAAGTCACATTGAGGTTCCAAAAGCAGGCCCACCGCTTGCCAGAAGGGGTAAACATAAGGAACATACTGCTTTATTTTCGATCAATTCAAGTTCCCAAAACATTTGAATTCGTCATCGCCTCACCTCTAAGAATGCCCAACATCTACGACTTTTGTTCATCTTAAAAAGAAAAAGCTGAGATATATTTTAATTAAAACCTGAGAGATTTGTGTCCTCGATGAAAGAAGAGTCCCAAAGATGTTCATGTTCAAAAGTCGAAATCGCCAAAAAAACATCACCAAGTGAATCATATGAATGCGTGGTTTCCTGCCAGGTGCCCTAAAGAGACACGATCGTGGCGAACCCATCTATATATACTGTTAAAATGTAGAATTACATTCCTTCAAGAGGACATTTGCACGAAAAATATTTATATATGGAGCTCTATGGGTGAGCTAATTACATACGAACAATCAGAGCCGTTCAATGCTCTGGAACCATCAGGTTAGTCAGTGTGGTGTTTGAATTTAAACACAAAGTAAAAATGCCAATGTTTTTTGTGTGCTTGTTTGTTTTTTTAATATATTATGTTGAAATATTGTGGGAATTCTCATAAATATATATTTAGGAAATGAAGGCGTCAAACTTGAAAAATTTATAAACACCTCGTTATTACAATAATGTATCCATGTATATGACAACGGCATAACAACCAAAGTAGTCATAAACCTTTTATGTAAAACTGAACAACATATTAAACAACATATTTTAAATATCGCAATGCTTAATAATAGTTGACAAACGTTTGTACATTGTAAATGTTAAAAATGTTTTTCAAAATATTGTACTTTTCCAAATATTAAAATTATAAATACATAAATATTTAAAATATAACCATGTGTAGGCCTACTGCAATATAAAGTACATTAAAACCCACTAAAAGTGTAATCATTTTTGTTATGTTCTTACACAAAGTAGACATTAAATATACTTTAAGTAAGGGTAACATAAATAAAAAGTCACTAAAAGTAGCTTGTGTTTAGTATATCCCTTAAACGTAACTAAAAAGTATTTATTAACATAGTACCTCTCACATACTTTTTAGAAATATACTAATAGTGTGCTTGTGTTTAGCATATTCCTTAAAAGTGTAACTAAAAATGTATTTATTAACAGTATTTCTACTATACTTTTTAGAAATATACTAATAGTGTGCTTGTGTTTAGCATATTCCTTAAAAGTGTAACTAAAAATATATTTATTACCAAAGTATTTCTACAATACTTTTTATAAATACATTAAAATTATGCTTCTGTTTAGCATATTTCTTAAAAGTATAACTAAGCATATATTTAATACAAAATTACTTCTAGTATACTTTTTAGAAATATATAAAAATGCAATTCAGTATATTTTTATTGCACTTCAAATAAGCATGTTGGGAATGCAAATGTATTATAAACATAATACTTGAATTTCATGTATATTTTTTAATACATTTAAAACTACGTCTTTTTCACCTGGGATAGCAATAACAACATCAACAATACCCAAAATAATGAAGTAAATGGAGTCCAGGGGGAGAGATGAATAAAACACCAACAGCAGATAGAACTAGCTTGATTAGCTGATTACCTTAAAGGGGTCATAGGATGCCCATTTTCCACAAGTTGATATGATTCTTTAGGGTATAATGAAAAAGCTGTAACATAGTTTGGTTAAATGTATCAATGCGTAATAGTCAACACCCTCTTTTCAAGATCAAGCCGATTTTTTGTAGCATTTTTCTTTAAATGTGAGCTATGCTGACCCCGCCCCTCTCTTCCGAGCTGCTCTCAGAGACACTGTTTACTTTAGCCACAGTCATCATGAACCTTGCTAATTAGCACATTATTAGGGAAGGCGATTTGCAAAGATTCATTACAAAACATTATACTCACTCCTTCTGTAGGTGAGGCCAGATCATGAATGATTTGCGCGTACATAGACTCATTTATTTAGATCGGGGGTGCATTCCCTTTAGAAATAAATAATCCACGCGAGCTAGAGGTCAGGCAATAAAGAGGGAGTGCTGTGTTCATTATTACATCCAACAACAGAACACCTCAATCGCTTAGGAGTCATTCTTGTCTACATCTGCTCCAGCGGTGAAACAATGGCGGACTGATGACAGCTCACTCAGGGCGGGTCTAAGGTTAGACACCAGTCCAGTCTGTGCTGAAACGCTACTGTCAATCAAACTATTGTGGGAGTGGCCTGTCTGTATGACGTCACACACACAGGCATCTGAGAACGGCTTGATCTGAGAAAGGGGAAAACATTTAACGAGAAAAAAAAAAAAAAAACACTGGGTGGACTTTTATCATTATAGGGTGGTTGTGTACACACACTGCAAACACACACTTAAGTTCAAACAACTTCAAAAAGTGCATGTAGCATCCTTTGACCCCTTTAAAAAGAACTCCCATAGATATCGCTGTCAGTTCATACTGCTGTTAACACTTTCGCTTTCAAGCGGATGCAATGAGACCAGTTTTTCGGTTTGGTCATGTGACATTCGACATGAACCCCATTAAAGTACTGAATGATTACCATATTAAGAGCCATAGTACTAAAACTATCAACATGCCTTTAAAATAGTTAAAGCCATGTGTATTACCATGTTGCAGTTCCAAAAATGGTGATAGATGGTATGTTGTACTGAAAACAACTATGGCTTGCTTCAGATGTAATTAGCTTTGTTTAGTTTGTGAGAAGCATTTGTCTGTTAAGTGACTGTGTTAACATTAAAGGCACTTGACCCTTATAGTGTCCTCCCCACTTCTAACAAACACAGTTCACATTCAGATGAATTAGTCGAGGGTGAACCAGGGATTATGTGTTCCACAGTGACTGTGCTGATACCTCCCTCGCTGCAGTAGTTACTAATGGACATGTGCCCTCTGTGATATGTGTAATGACTGTGTGTTAACTGGAAAGTTGCATTGACGGCATGGGTTGGCACGGCTGGAGGGTGGATCACTTTTGCTTTGAGATCTTCTCACTGCCCCACCATATGGCACAGGGTACAATGGTGTGCCAAAATCATGAGTCAGATGGCCCAGGTAGCACAGCGCCATTGACACACATAACCATTGTTCATGCTCTTACTTGCATTTATTCAGGTTTGTTCGCTTGTGCTGAATCAGAATAACATTGTTTTTGGCACTAAAATTACAGATTCATTATAGGATAAGATGCTTTTTTTTTCTTTCTTTCTTTCTTTCTTTCTTTCTTTCTTTCTTTCTTTCTTTCCATTTATCTAATTTAAAAATAACAGTACAGCATGTATGTATGTATTTATTTCCCTATTTATTTATTTATTGATCATCTATTTAATGATAACAGCAGTAATGACAAAATGAGGATATCCCGTGCTTTAATTGTGTTGTAAGAATGTATAAGCTGAAATGATCGGAGACCTTTGTCGCCTTCAGTGATTACAATTGTATATGTTGCTCTGCAACAGATATGGTCTTGGTGATCGCAAAAGTGTTTTTGCTTCTCCGACGAGGAAAAAGAGGGGAAACTATTTCCACTTATTTTCTTGATGGCGGAGGTCTTGAATGGATTACACATTGTTGATGTATTTAAAGCATCAGCAAAAATTACCAAATGCATTTCTTTTACAGGCGGAGGCTGCGAGCAAGAAACACATTATCTTCAATTACTGGCCTAAGTTTTCTCTTTAATTAAATCCGCTGCCTGATTAATCAGACATATTCAGAGATGGAGAGGCGATGAAATGCACCGGCTGTGCTCCTAAATAGTAAACTCTGATAGTGAGAGGACACAAACACAGGATGTTGTCAGAGACGTTCTAGATTCCATGTGTCAAATGTTCAAAGGGAACATTTAGAAGCTGTTGAGGCCTTCACCTTCTGTTTAGAAAGCAATTATAAACATGTTTAAAAGAAAGGAGTCATAAATAACCAGTCTTAAACACAGTGGGCCTTCAGAGAGATAACCAAGCGGCTGATGGCCACAGTGAGCCATTATCTGCATCTCTCTTTCTCAGTCTATTCCCTTTTTTTCAGTTTTTTTTTATTCCATCACTAAGCCACCCTACGTTCCTTCCGTAGCAGTGCTGACCAGTCCCTGAGTGATGATAGCCTAAAATGACTGTGAAGCAAATTACATATTGGAAGATGCAGCTTTTTTTTTTTCTTTCCATCTGATAAACCATCCCCTTAAATAAAGGAAAGCACAGGATTTTTTATGAATAGCTGCAGACACAAATGCTCAGTTTTCTTCAACATTAATAAATGGGCGATTATGGCACTTAATGAGACGTGTAGATGTACATATGTATACAGTACACAATGGGATTTATACAATAAACATTTCATAAATAGCACATAACA
The DNA here is from genome assembly GCA_018155175.1 of Sinocyclocheilus anophthalmus. Lineage (NCBI taxonomy): Eukaryota > Metazoa > Chordata > Actinopteri > Cypriniformes > Cyprinidae > Sinocyclocheilus > Sinocyclocheilus anophthalmus. Next base: position 3,119 of record JADLZN010006714.1, on the reverse strand, counting down.
TCTGGTGGGCTGGATCTTAATACTGATGGCTTGTCCTAAGTCTCATCTGAGTATGATATGTGCACTAATCTCCTCCCAGAGCCCACAGATTTTTAGCTTTAATAGCCTTTAGGATTATTTTCATACCAACTTTTCACTATTTGTTTTTATTATCTTAAAATCTTAAAGCTTTTCAATCATGTAGGGTATTTTTGATCCGATCTTCTTGGGTTTCTGCTTTCAAGTTAGGGTATTTGTAAAACTAATTTTTTTTATTGTATGTTAACAACCACACACAAACACACCACACACCCACCACAACCACAAAACACATAATATATATACAGCCATGTCAGAATTATCGGCCCCCTTGGTAAATATGATCAAAGAAGTCTGTGAAAATAAATCTGCATCGTTAATCATTTTGATCTTTTATTTAAAAAATTCACAAATATCTAACCTTTCATTGAACTAAAACAATTGAAAATAGGGGAAAATATCATTATGAAATAAATGTTTTTCTCAAATACACGCTGGATACAATTATTGGCACCCCTAGAAATTCTTATGAGTAAAATATCTGTGAAGTATATTCCCATTCATATTTAAAATTTTGAGCATACCAGGGTGATTATGAACATGAAATTATCCAGCCATGGCTTCCTGTTTCACAGGAATATAAATAGGAGGAAAAACAAAGGCCAAATTCCCTTAATCACTGATCACAATGAGTATAACCAAAGAATATAGTTCTGATGTGCACAACAAGATTGTTGAGCTTCACTAAATAGGAAGTGACTGTAAGAAAAGAGCTAAAGCATTGAAAATCCCAATTTCCACCATCAGGGAAATAATTAAGAATATCAATCAATAGAAAATGTTACAAATCTGCCTGGAAGAGGACATGTGTCTATATCGTCCTAATGCACGGTGAGGAGGAGAGTTTGAGTGGCTAAAGACTCTCCAAGGACCACAACTGGAGAATTGCAGAAAATAGTCTCAGGGTCAGAAAACCTTAAATAAAAAAATCAAACAGCACCTGCACCACATGTTATTTGGGAGGGTTTCAAGAAAATAATGCCTCATCCAAAACAATCCCCAGATAGTCGGTTGTCAGATGGAACATCAAATGGGACTGCGCTTCTATAGTCGATGTGAACTAAAAAATGAATCCCCGTCAGGAACTCGAGCTGCGTCGAAACCGCTACACCGGGAACAGCCTCCAGTGTGACCACGTCGAAATCATGTGTAATCAGTCCAATGGATGGGCAAGACATCATGGGCGGGGTGACGTAGCGACCAGGAAGCATAAAAGCACGTGCGGTGAAACCGGCATCAGCTTTCTGTCATTCAGCAAGTGCTCTGTGTGTCAGTCTTATTTGGTGTTGTCTGTCCATTATCACTCTTTATTTTACCATTACGAGTGTATGTAGACTGTAAGGGAAACAGGTCAACTTAGCTCAAAGGGAATCATTTAAGATTTAAAGGGAATTTGGACAGAATCACTGTTTTACGGATGATCACTGAGACGGCCAGCGAGTCATTGAACGAGATGCACAACATCAATTCTGCAATGGATATTAATATCCAAAGTATAGTGAAAACACTATTTATTAGCACAGTAACAAGATCGGCAGTTTAAGAAATTAACTTGTGAGCACAAATCACAAGATACTTCTCGTTTCAATATAAATAAGGCTTTATTGGATACATCTAAGACATATAACTAATCTAAAACATGAACACACGCATTCCCACAAGTTGCAGAAAGAGAGAAAGTGAGGAAATAATTAGTTTAAGAGAATGAAAATGTGAAATTCCAAGTTTACAGCAATATGTGCAATTGTATAGACATGAACAACCATCAATCACTTAATTAACCCTCGCATTGAGTTCCTCAATGAGGTTAAAATTTATATTAAATGCACCAGTTCAGCTAGGATCTGGAGGTACTTGCCTGCGTTGCATTGCCTGTACGGGGGTTCCCTTTGTTGTAGTCCTTGCAGAACAGGGTGGTTTCCCCGCAGTCGCTGATTGGCTGGAAGTTCAGTCTTGGGAAGCCAGTGGTTGGGCGTTGGCTGACGACGCGGTGCTGTGGTTGCAGTTGAAGTTTTAGGCAGCACTTTTTCGGAGATGCGGCGTTTGGCAAACTTAACTCGAAACACGAAACTATCAACGGAAAATAAAACAAACTAAAGAAAAAGAAATAGATGTAAAGTTTGATGAGACTAGGTGGCGTTTCTCCTCATGGTTTTGGAAAGCCAGAGCACGCTCAAAGAGCGCAAAAAGCGATGACTGAAAAGCACGGCTAGAAGCCATGACCAAAAAAGAAGAGGAAGAGAGAAGAGGAAGAGAGTGATTTGATGGTGTCCTGAGTATTTAAACTGGGCTTTTGGACACCTCCCAAATGGTGTTTTGACCAATTAGATGTCGTCTTTGCTCGGGGTGTTGTATATTTCTCCTCCCAATTCATAAATCAAAATGTCAAAAATCTCATCAGGCACATGGTCCGAGTTTTAACACTCTTGCAGAGTATACTTTTGGACATGATTTCTATAACAAGAATATGATACATTTGATGAAGAATTGATTGGAAGAAACGTTTCAAGCAAGAAGATTCAAACACACGCATAATAAACATGAATATGAACCCTTAAGATATTCAATAGTTATTAAAAAGACACACAATAAATGATTAAAACATGATAGTCCGATGTGTGGGTTACATACATGATATGGAGTTATGCATAGAAATGATTAGTTGGTCAGGTCCTTTTAGTGTCATTTAGATGCATGGAAAGGCACGTCTGTGCCATTATGTGAATGTATGTGAATGTATGAAGACCAGAGATTAAGAGGTCTGTAAGGAATTTCAGTCTGTTCTCTGTCGTCGAGGTGGGGGAAGTCAATCCAAAGAGCTCGTGATTACTATCACTGATTTACATGTGCATCTCTTTGACCATTAATCTTGATAACTGCCTAAGTGAAATTTCTCCTTCCTGAGTTTTTATGATCAGTGTGTTCCTTTTGTGTTTATGTTGAAAGCTGTTCTGTGAAAGAGTTGGTAAGCCTTGCTTCAGACTGGCTATTGCTCGGGTCTGATTTATGACATCCTGTTTGTCTTGGGCCTCTGTGGAATT
>JADLZN010006713.1:0-80035 GCA_018155175.1 Sinocyclocheilus anophthalmus | reverse complement strand
AACAAACACAGCAAGAGTAAACCTTTAGGTGTGTACTCTTGCACACAACTCAAGGTTTATAAATAAGCTTTAAAAGGCAAGACAGATGTTCATTTTTCTTTGAGACATTATTTACAGTTCCCACTGACGCTGTATGTTGTGCAGTCGTTTTAATCTGGTCAAACTGCTCCGAAGTATCGGACTAACTAAAAGTAGTGATGCTTCTAACTGAACATTTTTCATTAGTGTGACAGCAGCAGCTCAGCTGTTCTCAAAATAGTTTAGCTTTTTTCGGTAATGAACTATTTTTTTGGTGTCACATAAAAATATGTTTTCTGTGTCACGTTATTTATTGCATACAGCCTTAAAACCAAGCAAGGTGGAGCAATAATGAACCATTCTCTCTTCTAGAACCCACTTCATCACTGTTGGGTTTTGTTCATGTGAGTGCAGGTTTGGCTCGGGATTGAGGGCACATAGAGGCTGCAAAGAGGGCGCTCATGAGCAACCTTCTGAATCATAAAATGATAAATGGGATACCCTACAGGCTCGTGGACCTCATGGACACGCGTGAACGAAGGCCATGAGACCGCAAGTCCGCATCGAGTGTGCCATTTGACACAGGGCCACTCTCTGAAGTACTATGTGGAATTCATTTTAGTGAATTGGTTCTTCTTCTGATCACAATTAAACTTTTTAAAAACATTTTCTCTGATTTTCAGTAGTTCTCTGAGTCCTCGATTGAATAGAGTTTCTGGAAATCGTTGCACTCTATTTTTAGCCTTTACGAAATAAAGGATTTCATCAAAAATACAGTAAAAACAAAGATATTGTGAAATATTATTAGAAATCAAAATAAGAGTTTTCTATAACGACTTCGTAGTTGTATAATGCTTTACATAAGGGAAAGGTTTTATTTCAAATAAAATCGGTGTTTTTTTAAACTTTCTCTTTGCAAAGAACCAGATGCATGTATATTGGTTTGACAAAAATATAAGCGGCCAAAGGTGTTTTTAACATGATAAATACAAAAACGTTATGAGAATGAGCACAAATCAGCATATGATAATTTATGAAGGACATGTGACATGAAGACTGAGAAAAAAAGGTTATTAAATCATAATATTTCAGTTTTTACTGTATGTTTGATCAAATAAATGCAGCCTTGGCAAGGATTCTTTTAAAAGTAAATAATTAACCAGCAAAAAAATTCTTAATGATTCCAAACTTTTGAATGTATTAATTATGCATTATAAAATGATACATTTCAATATTCCAGTGAATGTTGTTAAAATGTCCCTTTTAGCAGATATACTTGATATCAATTTAAAACGCCAGTACTTCTCAATCTTGTTTGCAAAAAAAAGAAGAGATACCCACAGAGGTGGAGCGTTGTGGAGAACAGATGACTGCAGAACCGCTATCTTCCCAATTTGCTGTTATCTCACACGCTCAGCTTCTCTGGATGTGGCCTTGACCGTTTCTAATTTCATATGCTAATTTCCTGCTGATGCATCAGCTTCTTCCAGCTGACATTAAACTGTTAACATGCAAAGGTTGCCTACTTGACCTTTTCTCTGCGCTGTAGCTTGTCGTCTCCGGTTTAGCGCTCGCACCCAAAAAACGGCTGGAGGTACAGGCGCCCTCACCACTTGAATAATGAATTGACCTTAGCGAGCGTGTTTCTGTCTCTCTAAGTCTTCTGTCCATTATGAAGACGTTTAATAGAGTGCCGTTCTCGTGTTACACTTTTCACTGAAGCCAATAAGGTTTTTGTCCTCCTTTTCTGTCCCTCCATCATCCCTGTCTGTTTGGATTAATCTCGGCTGAATCCTGTTACACAGGGTAGCATTCATTCTCACCTTGTGAATAATATTAAGGGACATCGTGTCTATTTTTCTCATCTCATCAGACACGGAGTGGTATTGCACCCTTGAAATTCAATTCATTTAGACGTCGCTTGTAAACAGATAATAATGGGTTTCAGTCCAAATGAAAAGAAATGTAGGCCCTTTAGATGAAGAGTTTGTTTAATACTTTTCAAGGATGTTCTTTTATTTGAGACTCCAGCTAGTAAATGACATCTGGCTGTATATAGCAAGCTACACAATTTAAATCCTCATACGTTAGGCCAAATTCTGTGGATAAAATTTGTGTTCGTCACAAAATAATAATGTTATCATTATTTACTTACCATGTTGTTCCAAAACCATTCGACACTTTCTTCTTTTAATTCTATGGAACACAAATTGAATTTTTTTTTTTTTAATTTGTGGATGATCCCTGTTTTACTGAAGCCCAATGGCACACACATACATGAGCATCATGAGGAATAATGGGGGGGGGGGGGGCTGTTTTTTAGTTTTTTTGCATTTCAATAAGATTTTCATACGCTCATTTGATCTGCTGTGTCCAGAACTTATTTTGCTGTTCTATTCAAGTATGAGGGATGGAATTCTTAGTCATTGATTGGTGAAGATTATAAAATATTTCTGCTCATGATGTTATTTCAATCTACATTCGAATGTTACCACCAGGGAGAATCCTATAACTTCTAACCGCACATTTGTGTGGGTGTGTGTGGGTGTGTGCACGCTGTTAGACACACGCATGCGTTTTGTGCCAGCCCTTAATTATGCCCCGTGTTATTAAAACTGGAAGCAGAGCTGACATTAAAAGCAGGAAGCGGTGAATATATTTAAACATATTAATGTACCTTACTACATTCATCTGATAAGTTAGTAGACACTTTATTTGACTTTCAGGAAAATGCTTAGACTGTTTCCAAGAACAAGTCACATTTCACCCCAAAATCAAAATAAAAAACAGGAAATGTAATAGTATTACAAAATTTGTGTGTTACTGTGAGAGGCTGTTAGAGACAGGATTTTGTGGGTATTATTGTATATACCAGTATAGAGACCGACCGAATAGCGTTAGCCAATATTACAGGCCATAGAGCCTGTCGCCTATATATCGGTACACGAATATTGCCGCCATATGCGCCATATGAATATAATACAGTTTTACAGAACATAACCGCAAGATTAAATGGTCGAATGGGTATTTAATTACTTAGTTGTCCGCAGGGAGCAGCGCTCAATGGTTTGATAATGGCGACACAGGTCAGTGTAAGTAGAGAGTGAGAGGATGAGCTCAAAAACTTTCACCGAAGTTCCACTGGTTAAAAATGTATCCGCTCCGCCACCCACACTAGAATTGACGCACATTACAAGGTCGTAATCTTAGTTTTCAGATGTATGATGAATGGATGGTAATTGTAAACAGCAGATTAGGCATTAGAGTCTAGAGCGATATGCGCATCAGGGCACAAGGTCCAAACGTTGGACTTAGCATAACATACTACACATAAAGAATATCGGCTGATATATCGGTATCTGTCTTTTTTTTACTCCTTAATATCAGTATCGGCATCGGCCCCCAAAAAACCCATATCAGTCGTGCTCTACTAATCAGTATACATATTGTACTAAATTTACTAAAATTGCATTATATATAATATTTGCTATCATAGAATGAGAAGAGATTTTTTCAGAACACAATGCAATTGAGGGGGAAAGCGCGCAGATATAATTGTTAAAATAAATGGTTCATACTTGTTCCGGTTATAATGTAGGCAACTAACTAATCAAGCCCAAAGGGTTTTGATAAGCATCGTTATAATAAGGGACATGGCCACCCTTCAAGCGCACTCTGTGCGGGAGCCTGCCAAACCATACAAAACAGACAGCTCTGCTGATGGTGGTTAGTATTTAAAGCAGTGTCACTCTGAAACTTTACCAGTATGTATGTGGCCTAGAATCGATGGGTAAACATAAAAAATACACCTTTTATGCTAAAATAATTTTAATCATATTCTGGTGGGGATTACTCCAGTGGCGGGGTTTTTCCATTGCCACGACACAGAAATGTTAATCGTACCTTCTAAGCTGATGAATGGAGGGGAGGAGATGTGTGCTCAGTGCCTGAAAGGCGTGCCTGTTCCTCTTATTCCTTCCCCATAGAAAATAGAGAACTAGGCATACCTGCAGGATAAGAGCCAAACTCTCCTTATCTTCCTGAGTGTGTGATGTGTGTGTGTCCTCTGAAGTGTGTGCGGTCTCTGCACCCAGTGGTTACCTCCAGAGTTCTTATGAATGAGGACCGCTAGCTAACTCGAGAGACGTAAAGGAGGGGGGACAGGCGATTATTACCATGTCATATATAGTGCATTGGAAAAACCTTAATTTGTCCTATGCTTTAAGTTATCGTAAGATTCAACTCAAGCTTCTTACTTGAAGGAATGCTTTTTTTCGTCAAAATCATGAGAGAAAGGGATACACTCTTAAAAAGTAAAGGTTCTAAGTTTTTAGGGGACAAGCACCGAAGGTGTGAGTCACTTATGGTTTTGTTTCGTTTTCTTCTTATTTTATTATTTGTGTTCCGCCGCCAAGGCTATGGCAGCCCATACAACTGATTGCGGGAAAGTTATGAAATTTGGTACACAGATAGAGGACAGTCTCAACATAAACCACTCAACTCTCTAGGCCACCACTTGTCCAACGTTGAAATTTAGGATGCAATAACTTTTGAAAGTAGGCACAATGGAAATTTTTCCTGTGAATCCTTGCTCATGCTGAGCGAATGACACCAAAATTCAAAAATCGGCAAAGCGTGAGGTTTTTTCGCTATTTTTAAATGGTTGTAACATACTTTGTCAAAACCGTCCTAGATGGTTTGTCTGATTATCACCAAAATTGGGCTCAGTCATCTTCAGACCTGCGGCAAAAAGTTATGAATCAAGTTGAGTGTCCAACCATTCTCGAATAACGCACGAAGGAATTCTACGAAAAATGGAGGTGAGGCTATATCTCCGCACCGGATTGGCGTATTGAGACCAAACTCGGTGGTGTTGAGAAGGCATGACTGAGCTTACCTGCAGTGTTTCGGAACATTGCCACCTAGTGGTCATATTTTTAATTATAACTTTTGAATGGTTTGGCCAAAAATCACAAAACATGTCTCTTTAGATTCGGTGCATCATGCCGAGTCGAACCATACCAAATTATACCAGTCTGCCATTTTGGGCGTCGGCCATTTTGAATTTAGACAAAAAAATTCAATATTTTAAGAACGCTTAGACTTTGTTATTACGAAAATCGGTATGCATCTTCGGCACCGTGCCCTGATAGTACACAAACATTTTGGGTTCAGCGCCACCTTGTGGTCAAAAGTTATTAAGCAATTTACATAAATGCTAATAACGTTTGAAAAATTTGGGCTATTTGTAATGAGACTGATGTTGATAGATTCCTTCGGATCATGCCAAGAACATTGATACCAATTTTGCCATAATTGGCTGAACTTCCTGACCGCCATTTTGATTCATGTTGAAAACCTACTTTTTCGAACTCCTCCTAGACCGTTAGTCCAATGTTCACCAAATTTGACTCGGATCATTTTCAGACCAAGCTGGTAAAAATGTATGGATTTCGTGTCGATATGCGAAACGGTTTTCGTTTAGCGCATCAACAAATTAGCTGGAAAGATGCCACACTGCATCCGAGGCTGTATCTCTGCAAAGCTTTGACATATTCACACCAAACTTTGTTTGTGCCATTGTCACCTCACACTGACCCTGCCACATCAATTTGGTAACAGCGCCACCTATTGGTCAAGAGTTATAAACCATTCATTAACCATTAATAATTACATTCTTAAAAATGCTAATAACTTTTGATTGCATTAGCCTGTTGCAATGGAACTGATATCAAAATATTCCTTGGTTTATGCCTACAACATAGATACCAAATATGCCAGAGTAAGCTGAACTTCCTGTCCGCCATTTTTATTTAAGATGAAAATCTACTTTTTCAAACTCCTCATAGACCGTTGGTCCGATTTTTACAAAAATCAAGTCAGATTATCTTCAGACTGTGCTGACAAAAAGTAATGGATTTCGTGTCGGATGAAACCGAATCCGTTTTGTACAGCGATACACAAATTTTAGGGCATAGTGACAAAAAATGCATCTGAGCGTATATCGGAAAATAGTTGAAAATAGTGACACCAACTTTGTAAGGCATTGGTCAACTCAAACGACCATGCTACATTATTTTGGAAACAGCGCACCTATTGGCAAAAGTGAAAGCCAATAATCATATTATAGTGGTGTATTTTGAATTTTCAGCCATTTTCAATTACAATCATCTAAAATGCATTTATTATTCCATTGTTGCATTGGTCTGATGCTCCATGCCATTTAGCTTCTCAATTGCCTATGGAGGCTCGGGGCCACGCGTGATTGCTGCTTGGCAGCTACATTTTGGTGTTTTTGCAGTGCTGCCATAGACTAAATATTTGGTTCCACAAAGAAACGTTAAGTAAACGTTCTTAAAAATAAACCTGTTTTTGTAAGTGTAAAAAAACATTTTTACAAACATATAGAAGTTCCGCTATAAGAGCATTGTGCAATGGCAAGGGTGGTTACAGGGGGTTTCTTAATTTAGCCATAAAAACATGCTTTTGCACCACTCCAACGGCATATAAACTGTAGGCAATATAAGTTTTGTCTGTTTGGGGGGGACATTTTGCATCACATCGCAAGTTTGCAAAGATTCATCGCTAGCCATTTTATGTAACCAAAAAAAATACAAAATGAAATGAATATTTACACAGTGCTTAATTTAACACATTTGGGCAGGAGGACACACCAAAAAAAAACGCGCCAACGAAAAAGAATAAGATTTTATTGGTATTTTGTAGTGGTTTTTTGTTTCTTTAATATCACATTCTTTCATCGCATTTATATATAGATTTATTATTTAGAAAGGGCTTTATCCAAGCGACTTACAATTGAGGACATACAAAAGCATCATCTTAAAGAGCAAAGAAACACAGGAAGTGCTCATGATACAAGTTCAGGACATTGGGCTCTTCAGGAAACACAAGCAGCGACGTATTTTGTCTTTTTGTGAAAATCGTGGTAAAGCCGTTTGATGCAAACTTGCGAAATTCATGAAGGTTCTATCTTTTCAAGATGTTAGTTGGTACGGAAAGCAATGTACACCTGCTATACCACGTGAAAGGGTGCGTTAAAACGCTCGTGTTCTTGGCAACACTGATGAACCTGCATTTTGATGCATATAATAAACTCATTCTGCCTTGCCTATTTTTTTATGTTTAATGTTTGCAAGCTGAGTTGCTACACTGAAAACGCAGCTCTGTCATGGTCAATATCCAGCGTAAATAGAGGATGGGTGGGACAAATAGAGGACCAAAACCATCCCTTTGTACAACAACTACAACAAGGAGAAGTCAATAGTACTGGTTAGCTTTTTACTTTAGTAAAATTCTTAAAACTGAGCGACTAGCATATGGCATACTAGGCATATGAGATTGTTAGGCATATGGCCTATTAGTGTGTTTTTTTTGCATTTATGCAATATACTGGAGTCAATCCTGAGAAAGTAGACCAGAATATTCCTCTGCGTTCCTGGACACGCATTTTGTGTAGCTGGAATTCATAAGCGGGGATTATGCTAATTGTGAATGAGCGTGCACAAGAATGACTGGAATTCATTAACATACACATGTTTAACTATCCAATCGGAAGTTTACGAAGCGTTTGTGAATCAGAGAGTGCAGGAGAGTTTTCGGGAAGGTCTGTTTTACGTGCAAATTACTCAGAATTTACTGATATATTTACGCAAGTTTCATGAATGAGGCCCATTGTTTTTATTAGAACAAGCTAGACAGGTTAAGGAAAGAGCTAGATTAAGGAAAGAGAAAGCAATTTTTTTGTTTTTTATTTTAGGATGACGAACGAGATGAGTTTTCGGCTGTCGCTTAAAAATTGTCATAAAAACAGATATAAGCAACACAACTATTTACATTCTGTCAGGACCACTATCGTCAAAATGATAGATAGTTAGCATAAAGTTTAGTTTGGCGGTATGGTTCTGTTCTGGGCAAAAAAACCTCCCTGCCCATCCATGCAGCCTGTCATGAACGAGCAGGGAGAGCAGCAATAATAACCCCCCCAGGGTTAACAGAACAGAACAAGGCAGATATCATTAATGTACTTAATGATATTTAAGTGTAACACTTTATTCAAGAAAAAGGAGTCTGATTAGCAAGGAATATAAGAAAGCCAAGTCCTGACTGTGGCGAAAAGAGGAGCTGGGGATGGAGGAGGGTAAATTGCTCCTGAGCAAGCTGAAAAGCTGCTGAATAATACTGAATACAGCTTATATAGGAATGCCGCGATAGGTGTCGTATTCCTATAGGTAGATGTGATCAGCTGATGCAAGCTTGACTCACGTGACATGCCAGAACTAACGCGAAAGTTGATTATTGGTAATTTCACTCTGATTTTTTTGATATAGAGGATTTAAAAAGCAATAATTTGGCAATGGTGTTTGATGCATTTATAGATCAAAAACCATGTTGTAAATAAAGGCTTCACAATAAAACCCATGCATAAATAGGAACAAAAACAAAGAAGCACAAGTGGCATGAAAAAAGGGTTTCCCAAGACAGTGACCTCATATATTACAAAAACAATGTCGAAGTCCATGTTATTGATGTAGGAGGTTGGATTTCCTCCTTCAAACATGCTTGTTTTTCTCTGTAGTGGAGTGAAGTTCAAATCAGGATCAATACGTGAACAAGCGATCATCCGGCCGGTTGAAAGATCGTGGAGGAACAGTAGAGAGAGGGGGACTCATAGCGCCAGGATTCACGGATGGGAATGCAGCTGCTTCTGTGTGGGCTCTTGACGCCCACGGTGGAGTTCAAACAGGCTGGTAAGTGGGATCAGTCTTTTATTATTTTATAAGGCATTGTCTCGCCACTCAGAATATCACTGGCGTGCTTCACATGACAAAGCCTTGATTTAACATAGAATATTCATCATGACATCAATGGTAGCTTAGACTTCAGTGAGGAAAGCAGCCTGATGGATTTTTATCTAAAGCATCTGTCAAAAATGAACTGATAGATTAATGATCTCAGAAATGGATGAATCAGATGTGCCCCAAATTAAATAACCTTTTTCCTCTCTGATGGTAATGGGCTTCCCTGCTGAGAAGTCTTTATTTTTTTTTAAGCTGGTACATGCTGTTTAGTTCTGGTCTGGTTAGAACCGGCGTTCAAACCACAGTCCAGAAGAATAAAGTCATTGTTTGCTGCCTCAAAAAACACAAAATGACTCTAATGTGCTGAGACTTGCTTTACCCACCGCTCTCTCAATCCTTAAATGAACTCAAGCATCCTTCATCTGTCACCTCCTTCAACTCAACAGCAATGAGTTCTCATTAAGGCCTCCCATTAGAGTAGTATGACCTCCATTTGGGAATTATGGATTAACCATTAATGAGCTTTTCCTCTTTGTTCCACAACATAAACATTTAATGGAGAGATGATCACTGAATGGGGCCACCATCTCAGGAGCATGATGCCGGATCAGCGGTCGGAAAGACAGGAGATGCATACCTCATTTTGGAGCCAAAATTAGAGTTTCACTATCGCTTCCCTCGTGCAAAACTTGGATTGCTATTTCATTTAAATGTGTTTTCATTCAGTGTGAGCTGATGTGAATTGAAACGGTGAAATTAAACGCATTTTAGTTTTGTATTTAAAAGGGGTCATATTATAATTGATTGTATTCCCCCTTAAGCATTCCCTACCATTAAAAGTGTCATTATTTTGTTTTTCGTGCCAATTTTCCACCCTCTTTCTGGATTAGAATTCTGCTTTTAAGAAACACCCTCTTTAACATTTTTTTAAGTTTTGAAATTAGCATATGTTATGCACACCAATGTCTTGTATGTCAAAACGATCAAGGAAAATGTGATTCCTCATCACCTCTTTAGCATACTGTTAGCTCAAAAATAAAATCTCTTCTGAATCATGATGAACTACTATCCACATGTCAGCACTGCCCTATTCCTTCAGCCGTTACTCTAATGTTGTCAGATTGACTCGAGACTTTAAATTCACATCGTATTGCACTATATTCCCATGTTGTTCCCCCGTGTTTATTTTGTTAAAGAAACACACACACATTTTATGCATAGTTGAGAACTTTTTTCTATTTATAGAAACATCAAATGTTAAACTTTGAAGTAACTTGACATAACCACACTTACAAGCACAGCTTCAAAGGAAAGTTGATTTCATATTGGCAGTACACTGTGCTGGAGGTTTGACAATTAGCACTTTGATATATTAGTTTCAAAGCAAATGGAGGCAACTAACAGAATTCCAAAGAGGCAAATTAGTCAATAAATGAACTGCAAGAGCATCGGTCACAGAAACACTGAAAGTATTTCATGTGTTAAGGGCAACCGTTTTTCAAATGTAGCATAAATTCAGCAAAATTCACTAAAAATAGAAATTAATAAGGGTTTTTGACATTTGTGAGTGAATTGTCCCTTTCACTAGGTGTTCATATAGTGCTGTGCCTTGCATACAATACCCAAATGCCATGCAGACTGTGCTCAGCTCAGATTTTTTTCAGTGTTTTGCTGTTACTTAGTAATTTCTTTATTAAAGCAGGAACTGAAACAACCCAGACAGAGTGTGCAGATAAGCAGTGCTGTCAGTAAGCGCAGTGAATTCCTTACTTAAAGTTTTTGCCTTTCCCAAGAGGAGTCGATGGATGTTTCACAGGACAGTTGCTAAGTGGCACAAAAGTCGCTCCTCAAATATGACCACAAACCTCAATCCTCTTCACTAGAAAAAAAAGAACACTGCATGTCATGAGCTTTACAAAGCTCAGATTTATGGCAGGGCTGCTGTTCCGAATCCTCTTGTTTCTAAGGCCAACACACAAAGACATAACCTGGTGTATTGAGCGTAAAACCTGGAGCCCTGGGCAATGGAAAAGGTATTATGGTCTAACAAGTTATCTTTCAGCCTCATGTCTATCTCCCGACAGGTTCGGCAAATCTTTTCAACTCAAATCAGTGCTGCCGACTTGTATGCACAGAGGGGATCAGTAATTTTATGAGCAGTCATTTTATGGAAGTCATGTTGTGCATTGCACTGCAATGGCCAAGGGATATTGTTTATGTATATTATTTTTTGAAAAGATAGTTCCATGCTCACAAAGGCGCATAATTTTTTTTTCGCAAATTGCAGTAAAAACATAATGTGACAATTGGTACAGTTGAAAATACTTTTTAATTTTAAGATATTGCAAATTAATGATCGTTCTGGACAGTGAATTTCAGCAACAATTCACAGTCCATCATGTGACAATGAAGACTGGAGAATGGCATTGAAATCATGTTTAGAATATGAAAACACAACTTATTTTTATACGGTAAAATGTTTAACAATTAAGTGGTGTTACTGTATTTTTGTAGCAAAAAAAGCAGAGACTTTCTTCCCCTGCTTTTTACCGACCGGGAACACTTTTGAATGTAGTGTCGCATGTATTACTCTGCACGTTCTGGTACTTGCCTGGACAAGTAAAATAAGTTTGATTATAGCCAGATTTGGCATGAGTGAATTTTGCGTCAGTCTACTCCACCATAGGATCCAGGTGCATATGGTAATAAATTTGGGCGTCTGTAGGCACCGCTGCGAATATGTAATTTGTCTTATAGGTTCAGCTTCAGGTGTGAGGTGAATTGTGGAAAGCACATACAAATTATACCCACAGCCTGTATCCACCATAATTTGCGCTTGTCGGCCTGTCAGATCAAGACGTAAAAATTTTTTGTGTGGTGTGTGGTGTGTGTGTGTTTGGCATGAAAGTACAGTATCAGCCAGTCCAGGGGTCATATAATGCACCCTAGTGTGCTACACAAAACCCTTTTCTTAGAATAGAGCACAGTGTTCTAAAATCATTCAATTATCATGGACTGTTGAGGCAAAGTTGAATTGGAAAGACAGAATGCAACTGTGAAAACTTTCAAAACAAGGACTTTGTCAAAAGCCAGGCATTCAAAAGTGGCATTGCCAAATGAGTTTTATAGTTAAAAATGGACAGTTTATGCATTTACTGGAAGAACAAGAGGGGACCATCCCATGGATCACTGGTTGAAAGATTCGTCACATTACAGTATATTGCGAGTTGGAAAGATTCTTTTAAAAAAAAAGTACGTTAAAGGGCAAACTGAAAGGACTACCATAAAAATTGGAATTGTATATAAAGTTTCTGGAAAATAAGAACTAGGAGCCAGGCAGGCAAAAAGTTAGCTACCTCTCACTCTATGTTTGATGGTATCACAGGGTGTGTGCTTTCGTATTGGAAAAAATTTTTTTGGTTTTGGGGGGGGGGGGGGGGGGGGGGGGGGAAAATTTTTTGTTTAAAGTTTTGATAAAACTTCTTTACCTGTGAATGAATTTGGAGGGTTTAAACATATTTAACAACTACGCTCCCGCTATTTTCATGCCATCTTCCCTTTTCTTTCAAAAAATAAGTTTAAATGATTTTTATGTGTTTAAAATTAATTGTAATTGCACTTCCTTACAGTATGAATTTCCATTCTGAATCTTATTTACTGCTTCAATTAAAATTCAGCTATTTAATTCGCAATGTCACACCACCTTGTTTTATGCACATTCTGTGAATTTTATTTGCATCTTGGTGTTTCTTTTTTAGAATTTTTCAGCTGCCTGAAATGAACGAGATCTACCTTTGCGTTCCTAGTCACGATCGGTGTGTATTTCAGTATGCATTGTACATACATGCCTGCATTAAAGTATCAGGCTCCTGACAGAATTTCATTACTCATAAAACAAGTTTAACCTTTATAGAGTGGCCCAGCACAGTGTTCTGTGGACTGGCAGGATTAGCTGTGATTGTATGAATACAGGAGAAGGCCTCTGGTGAGCATTATTGATTATTCATGACTTAGGTCTTTTATCATCTGCTGCTGAATTCTAAAATGCTTTGTGTGTGTGCGTGTGCGTCATTGGATGCTTGACTGATAATTGTCATCTGTAGGCCAGCTTTTGTTATTTTTTTTCCGAAAAGTATGTCCAACCTTCCACCGCTGTAACCTTTTGCCCTGTGTCCTATTCTTCCAGTCCCCATTGTTCACCGCGGTGTTTGACATGCTCATTCTCTGATCTCTCATCTCTACGCCTCCCTCTCTTGATCTCTATCTCTAACACCTTTTCTCTCTCCTTCAATTTCTTCTTTCCCTGAGGATTCTGAGGAGCTCTGCTTGATTTAAAGGGAGACAGTGATACATTAGAGAATCTGAAATTCATTGTAAATGTGGTTCTAGATTGAACAAGTGTGCAGTAGTTGTTTATCAGCTTCTTCTGTGAGTGTAATACTTTGATCTTTTTATATGTTTTTAAAGTGTGTGTTTTTTTCAGTTTTAAAAATACTTTATGTCGCAGTTTAGTGTGCTGAACTGTAAGTAAGCCATTCCTAAGGTTGACTTATTGAAGACTGTAAACACTGTGTCTGTGATTGCTTGAGTTGTCACACAGCTATTTTCCGTATAATTTAGAGTTTAGAGTTTGAAGTGGGACCAAATAATGGAAATGGGGTGGTAGGAGTGTTTGGAAGACCTGCAAAAAATCCTGAAAATCATTATTTTTGCCCTTCCTTTTGGTTCCATAAGTGGCACACATATTACACACTTCAGCTTTATCGATTTTGTCTTTTGCTGTGTGTGTGTGTGTGTAGAAGGTTTTGCGTACATTGTGGAGACCAAATGTCCCCAAGAGGAAGATAAAACCTGAAATCATCTGTATTGTAGGAACCAGACGAGTTTTAGGGGACAGAAAATATCACCAGTTCCTCACTAATATAGTCAAACAAATGTGTGTGTGTGTGCATGTACACAGGAGTTATGGCTATTTAGGCTTTTAATTTCATCTTTCAAATTTCTTATAACAATTTATTGTCCTTTCATGTACAAGAGCACCGAAAGCTCCCAGAGATTATTGCTGAATTGGATGTAAATGGTGTACAACAGGCCATTTGTGTGCTTTCACCTTTGCTTCAATGGATGTGATAACTGAAGCCATAAATATATTCATAAACAAAGGTGCCAAAACATTCTATTCTTCATATTAAGGCAATATAGGATGGCAGAGACTGATAACTGAGATGGATTATGTGGGCCAGAATGTGACCTTGTTGAAGTTGCTGGACTTGGCTGCACTTGTTCACAGTGGGTGAAAAAAAAACTGTGTGTGTGTGTGTTACAGAGCCAGAAAATGTGTGTGTTTTAGTTGACTGTTAGATGTGTGTTGCAGAGCTACAATGTAAAATTGAAGTTCACTTAATTAATTTGTGTTGGGACTGGATGAATCCTTTTTGTTACACTGAATTGTATAACTAAGCAAAGGCAAAGTCCTGCTGGACTTATATTCAGTTATATTGGACATTTAAAAGAGTTTCTGTTGTAGTTTTTGTAGTTCACATTGTGCTGAAGAGTAGAGCTTATGGTTTGGTTGTAGGATGTTTATGGCTTTTGTTGCTTCGGTAATGATTGTGCATGGACAAACTACAAATGTATTTCTAAAATTGGGATTAGTTTAAACACATGCCTTATACAAAATTAGAAAGTCAGAAAGGTATGTACTTATTTACTAAATTTTCTTTAATGAAAAATTTATATTTTAAGGTCCATGTGAAAACAGTCCAAAAAAAAAAAAAAAAAAACCTTGCAAAAGAAAAGTCAATTGTAGTACATTTCACTTGTTTTTTTCAGTATAGTTGACGGATATGTTTACTAGTTACCTTTGGTTTGTCTAATGATTATGGCTGAATCCCAGTTCTCATACTTAAACTGCACACTAAAAGTAGGGACTCAATGACATTGTTACGGGTTGGTGAAGGACACACGCACAAGGACGAAGGAAATAAACAAAAGGTATTTAATAAACAAATCCAGGAGACAGGCAAGCACACCAACATTACATAAACGAGAATGGACTCCGACTAAGGGAAAACTGAGAGTATTTGCAGGGGAGCAAACGAAAGAACTAATGAGTTAAACACAGTTGAACGAAATGACAATTAGGGACCAAAGTAAAACTAGGTCACAGGGGAACACAAACTGAAAACACAATGAAAACAGAACAAAACTAAACATAACCCTGACAGACATGCAGGGTTACAAACTGTAAAACTGTGTTTTACAAAAAAAAAACTAAAAAACCTTGCATCGGTTTGGGATGCAGTAATCCTAGTCTTGCATACTATACAGAATGAATAGTATGTGAATTGGGATTCACCCTAAACATTATGCAGAGAGACACAGATCAGTTTAAATCTACATCTAATTATTTCATTACAATGAAATGCATTAATGGTGGTTACTAGGGCTGTGAATCTTTGGGTAGACAACGAATCGATTAGATTCACGATTCATAGATTTTCGATTCGATTCAAGAACGATTTTTTCCAAATTCAGAACGATTCAATTCGATTCGATACACAATTAAATTCGATTCGATTCGATTAACAATTAGATTTTGCATTCTTTAAGTGCATTCACAGGAATATTTAAATGCTTCACCTAAATTCTTTAAATGCTTAGTCAGGGGGCAAAATTAAACAGCAGCATTATGGGTATGAGAACCATAGGGTACAGAAAAAAAACACACTTTTGTCCTCTGTTAGTGATACGTTTAATGATGCTATGTCATGGACATGGCATACAGTGGGTTACGGAAAGTATTCAGACCCCCTTAAATTGTTTCACTCTTTGTTATATTGCAGGCATTCGCTAAAATCATTTAAGTTAATTTTTTAACCTCATTAATGTACACACAGCACCCCAAAATGACAGAAAAACACAGAATTGTTGACATTTTTGGCACCCGCCCCAGGGGGGAATTTATAAAAAAAAAAAAAACTGAAATATTACATGGTCCTAAGTATTCAGACCCTTGCTGTGACACTCATATATTTAATCAGGTGCTGTCCATTTCTTCTGATCAAACTTGAGATGGTTCTACACCTTCATTTAAGTCCAACTGTGTTTGATTATACTGATTGGACTATATAAAAAAAGCCACACACCTGTCTATATAAGAACTTACAGCTCACAGTGCATGTCAGAGAAAATGAGAATCATAAGGTCAAAGGAACTGCCCGAAGAGCTCACAGACAGAATTGTGGCAAGGCACAGATATGGCCAAGATTACAAAAAAATTTCTGCTGCACTAAGAGCACAGTGGCCTCCATAATCATTAAACGGAAGACGTTTGGGACGACCAGAACCCTTACTAGAGCTGGGGGGGGGGTGTTGTGGTGTGTGGGGGGGGGCCGTCTGGCCAAACTGAGCTATCGGGGGAGAAGATCCTTGGTGAGAGGGGTAAAGAAGAACCCAAAGGTCACTGTGGCGGAGCTCCAGAGATGCAGTCGGGAGATGGGAGAAAGTTTTAGAAAGTCAACCATCACTGCAGCCCACCAGTCGGGGCTTTATGGCAGAGTGGCCCGACGGAAAGCCTCTCCTCAGTGCAAGACACATAAAAGCCTGCATGGAGTTTGCTAAAAAAAAAACACCTGAAGAACTCCAAAATGGTGAGAAATAAGATTCTCTGGTCCGATGAGACCAAGATCGAACTTTTTGGCCTTAATTCTAAGCGATATGTGGGAGAAAACCAGGACAAGCGCAATCCTGTGACAGTCACAGGCGGTAAATAGTGGAGTGCGTGAAGGAGAGATGCGAAGGTACGAACACTGTTCAAGGTCTCCATTAACTCCCTGCTTGTAGTAATTGAATGTGTATATATTTTAAAAGCATTGAGCATAGAAATCGCGATTCACGATCACGATTTCTTAGCGTTTAAACCGATTTACTTCCGAAAACGACGATCACGATGTCAAAAAATCCATGTCACGATCGATGGAATAGATCGTCAGGGTTTGTAACATGCACGGAGAAAAACAAAATGAATCGTTACACCCCGAGGGGTACCATGGTGATGTTGGGAAGGAGGGATTCCATGAGGATAAATTCGTTACTGATGTATCACACAGTTGTCAGAAAAGCACGCTCACAATCAATAAAACACAAATTTAATTAGTGTTCAAATTAAATAGGGAAGAGACTTCACTTATTAAATAATGAATAGGGACAATATTCTCAATTAATCTTTAAATAAGACACACTCTCTTACGTCGATATTTGAATCAATTAAGTTTACAACCTATTTATCCCAAGTTATTCTGGCGGATAGACAGCAGATAGATAGGGGGGGGGGGGGGGGAAAAAAATAGGAGATAGATAGATAGCTAGATAGTGGGTCATCACTTAAAGACTGACTTCTATTTACTCTGACCTCAGTGTCTCAATGAAGACATCAATCAATACACAGCTTTCACTGGACTGATCTCTCCAGGAGAACATTTCAAGCAAACCTCCAAGGATTCATGGCCTCGTTCCTCCCAATGAAAGCCTTTCTGTATACCATTCAGTTACACTATTGGAATCATCTTTCGTTTGCTTAATCAATAGTTTTTCAGATGTTTACATTAGCTCAGGAAGTGAATCTCAGGATAAAAATTATTTAAAATTTGTCATTCGGCTGACACTTTTATCCCAAACAACTCACAGTACAGTTATTACATGAACAATGAGAGGTTAAGTGACTTGCTGAAGGGCACATGGTGATAGTGTATAGATTTCTCTTTGTACAGGGTCAGATGAGATTGAATCTTTAACCATTAGGCCAAATCACTAACAGTTTTAAAATGAATTTAAAACTGTGGTTCACTAAATGGTTTAATTATTTGTATCTGCAGCCAAATGTCAGGAATTGTGTGGGTCAGTATTTTTTGTGCAGGCATACTCTAATTTGTTTTAAAGATCTAAGGTAAGAAATCAAGTGAAAGCTAATGGAACATGGAAAAGGAGAGTGAATTAAAAGTGTTCTGTTTTTATTGAAACAGGTGTTGACATGTACAGCATCTGTATGTGACAAAAGAAGAAATGAATGTGTGTGATGTTGGTAAAATATGTCAATATGCTTTTCTTGGTGCCTTTTAGAGCCTTTGATGTGATATTGTCAGAACTAAAGACCTGTGCAGTTTTATATTAGTTTGCATGCACCATTGAAGACTTTCTGGAGCTGCTTTACATAATTGTTGACTCACCTTTTACCACACTAATCTACTGGAAGCTGATGAAGAATTGCAGATGAAATATTTGTAGTGATTAGAGCTAATGAAGTATGCGGGATGCGCATTCGAAGTCAGTCAATGGAAGTACAAACACCGTAGGCTATGCAAAAGCAGCAAAAAATCTTCCCCCCCCCCCCCCAAAACAGCGAGAGTTCATGCCAGGCTCCACTACACAATCCCCAGGTACCACCATACCGCAAACAACCAAAAAACCCAAGCAGATAGTGCATCTTGGCCACGCAAGTGAGTTCAGGTTGTATGAGCCTTATACACAATATGCCATTGTATAAACGGTTAGTTAGCCTTGATTCTGATTGGTTGAGCCATGTTCGAAGTCGCTTAGCTGGAGAAACACATGTCGTTGCTGCCACCCAATCCACTGGCCTTTTATCTCCATCCAAAGTGGACAAAATACACAAAGGATGAATGGTAACTTAATTTAACTTTAGATAGTTTACATTTTTATTTTGCTGCATATTATGCTCCCCTTTCTGTTATCCATTGCAAGCAATATTTTTGTTATAGTGTCTCCCAACGTAAGGTATACTAGAGAGGCCATGGGGATGAGCTTTCTTGGCTCTGTGTTGCCACGGATTTGTAAAGCAACTGGCACTGAGACGATCTACATCAGCCACTGCTTGCAAAGCACGACTGTACAAAAACTCTCTGATGCCGGCCTAGCGGCGAGAGCAATCATGTCAGTGACGGGGCATAAATGTGAATCGCCCCTGCAATCTCACTGGCACTCCAACTACAACGAAAGAAGATGCTGGAGCAGCATCCTTGCCTCTGGCATGTGCGAATAAAGCTAACCTGTACAGAATCATAAACTCCTCTTTCAGCAAAGACGAGCGCAAACATGTCTGATTGCTGATCTTCAACAATTGTACAATATAAATATTGATTTATAAAAATAGGCAAATATTGATCTATAAAAATAAACATCCAAGTCTTTTCCACACTGTCTTGGTTTCTGCACCACTTTGTTGCAAGTACAACTGTTTCTGAGGAACAACATTTTTTGGTGGAAGAATAACTTTTTTTTATATTATAAGATTTTATTAGCTTTGTTTTATTTTATGAAACCATGAAGTTTTATAACAGCTAAGGGGTTTTTAGGCTCTGTGTCATGCCTAACAACACTCCTGTTATAAATTCACTGTAAACCACAGTTTCACGGGGCTTATTGCGTGCTTATAGCGTCAATACACGTATTTCGCGGTGAGGTCAGTTCATTGCATTAGCTACCAAAATATCAAAATTCCTTTAGCAAAGATATAAAACACAGTTCTTCTGCAAAAAAAACCGAGCCTAGACACTTTTCAGACTAACTGTCGAGAACTGTTTCGATTCTTATTAACCAATGGCTTTTCATTTGAGGTACATCCACAAGGTCATTTTCGTGGATCTATAAAAGGCACACAGAGTAATATAATATTAAACTATATCATGTCCACAAGTCCCGATATGTTGGTCCCTATGAGTTATGTCGTGACGACATTAGGGGATTCACTTGGGAAAGCCAATCACTGCTAAGAGAAAAGCCAATGACATTGGCTAGTGGGATTTTGCATACCCTGAGCCATCCACGTGCATACGGGTTATAAAGGTGACAGGTTGCAGATTTTGCTTCGTAGCGAGGGGATGAAAAAAACAAAAAAGTTGCTGATCTCACAAGCCAATTCAATCTGGAACTGTTCTGGTTGGCGTACGGTGCGGAAAAGCCGTGGCCTGTCTGCAGTGATTTCCCTGGGCACTTCAACCGAAAGAGCAAATTTCCAAAAAGAGAAAATCACAGACGGCTCGCGTATTTCTAAAGATGCCGGTCCATCCGTGTCCTCTTGGTTGTAGTCGTTACCTGTCTTCTGGGGACGGACATCAGTTCATTGTCTGGGGATCCAACGCGCTGAAGCTGCGTTCGTGGATGACTCATGTGCCTGTTGTTGGCGTATGAGCATGGCTTCACTGCGATCCCACCTCTCTTTTTAAAAAAGAGTGGCACCCTCTGCCGCTACCCATCACAGTCTCTCTGGCGAACAGAGGACGCCGACTGGGCTATGGGGATCTGAGGGGTTACAGTATAGAGTCCCCACGGACCTCTTTATCCGCACGCAGCGGAAGGTCCCTCACGTACCAAGGAATCACTGGTCGCCTCGAGGGGCTCAAGCATTCACGGGTGTGGCCCCGGAAGCTCAGCTGTCGATCACAGCATCGGGGGATGGGCTATCGTCTTCCGAGGATGAAGGTTCGGCCGGGCTGCCCCCCTCGGGTGTAAGTGGTGCACCGAAATCGGACCCCGGATTGAAGGTAATGCTTGACCGGGCAGCGGTGAGCATCGGGCCTGAAGCAGCAGCCCACCCGTACGATCCCTCGCGGCTGGGTGATGGTTTTTTCGGCACGGACGCAGCTCACACCATCACCGAGGTGTCGCCGCTCTTTCGAGCCCCTGGTCGGGACCGTGCTTTAATAGGGGTCGGGCCCGAGAACAAGTGCCGGCATGTTTGTCGTCACGACAGATGCTCCAGACGGGCTGGGGCACTAAAGCAATGGGGCAGGCAGCCTCGGCTCTGGACAGGTGACCGACTAACTTTGGCACATTCAAACGACTAGAAGCTGGTGGGGCATCTGGCCCTTGCGGCATGTTTCGGCCAATGCTGTAGGCAAGCACAGTTGGTCCGCACGAACAACATTACGGCTGTCCTGTACATCATACGACAGGGTGGACGAGATCACGTTTGCATGTCACAGCTTGACGCAATCTCCCCCTGGGGAGTCAGGAAGGGCGAGCTGTATGCTCCCTGACCGAGGGCCCCCCGGCATAGACGCGCGGACACAGTGGTTCGGGTCACACAAGTATGCGTGTCCCCCAGTGAGCCGCCGCACAGGACAATGTGCAGGTCAGGAAGGACGACGGTCTGCGGCGTGCACCGTACTGGCCAGTACTGGTTTTCCAGAACTCTGCCCTTGGACAGCCCCTCTCTGGCTACATCCTCTGAGAAGACTCCTTCTCAAGGGGGGGGGGGGGGGGCTCAGCACAGATGTGGCCAACGCATCCAGATCTGTAGAACCTCCATTTGTGGCTCCTGGACGGGATGCAGTGGACTTGAGTGGTCTGCCACAAGCAGTGGTTGACACCATCACTCAGGCTAGAGCTCCCTCTACAAGGCATGCTTATGCACTGAAGTTGTGTCTGTTCACAAACTGGTGTTCTTCTCACCGAGAAGACCCCAGGAGATGCTCGATTAGAGTCGTGCTTTCTTTCCTGCAAGAAAGGTTGGAGCGCACCCTCCACCTTGAAAGTGTATGTGTATCGCAGCACATCACGATGCAGTGGAAAGCCGGGTAACGGGAAAGCACGATCTAATCAGTAAGGTCGAGGGGTGCTAGTAGGTAAATCCTCCTTATGCCACCCTGGTGCCCTCGGGACCTCTCTATTATCCTGCTGGACTTCAGCAGGGGTCCTTTGAGCCTTGGATCAGTTGAGCTTAAGTCGGTCTAATAAGGACAGCGCTCCTGACCAGCTCACTCCATCAAGAGGCCCGGGGGGACATCCAAGCATTTCGGGTGAGCGAAGTTTGCTGTGTTCGGGCGGCTACTATCACGTTGTCCTGAGAACCCGCCTGGCTATACGTGCCCAAGGTTCCACCACTCTTTCGTGATCAGGGGGAACCTGCAAAGCAAACTGCCCCGGAGGAAGCAGATCAGCCCGGCAGGATGTGTCCGTATAAGAGCGATGAGCATCTACGTGCGACGCAACCGGAGCTTAGAAGCTGGTAAGCGCTCGTGCTGTCAACGGAGTCAGCAGAAAGGGAAGGCTGCGAGAGGCGACGATGTTGTGGACAACGCCAATTAGATCAGCAAACACTTCCATGTGGAGTGAGCCACTCAGCAACCAGGGGGCATTGGCTCCGCCTTGGGATGGTACCAACAAGGCAATGGCACCACTATCATGGTGAAAGGAACAGAGCGGGCTATCAGGAGCAGCGTTATAACTCACCTATGGTCAATGTGGGGGTACCAGGGTTAGCGAGTTTGTGCTGGGGCGGGTGGGAGGGTTCAAACCTTGCGTGGGCATTGTTGGACCCGGGCTGCGTGTCAAAATTTGATGCCTAGGGTTAGTGGGTAAAAGGAACCGTAGTTCGATCCCAGGATCCGTATGGACCAAGCCCACGGTCGGCACGCATGTGAATCGCGGTTAATTGCAAATTAACTCATAATAGAATATAATTTTATCATTGTTCGTATTTACATAAGGCAAGCGAATTTTAAACAAATTCCAGAGAGAAAAAGGCGAAAGGCACTCGATTCGTACTCATGCGCTGTTGCTACGGCACAAAAACCGCACCACAGAAGCGCGCACTAAACGTTAAGACGGAGCGCGAACACCGAACGACTCTCTCTGAATCCTCTGAACGAGAACACACACAATAACATTATGACAAATACCCAATATCGACAATCCATTAGTAACGCAGTCAGTATGTCTTCAAGTGAATGAAAAAGCTGAGAAAAAGAAATGGAGGTGAATGGGTACATATATGGTCTGGCAATCAGGTCTTAAAGGGACAGCGGGTGTTATAATTACTGTGTTGTCATAGATGAGCCCAAACCACAAAACGCTGTGATAAAAATTACATAATTAACACAGTGAACACTATGCAGTGTCAGTTTTCCATATATTAAATTTTGATTGAATACTACCAACCTTATTTGAAAATTATGTTGTATTTAATTATGCTTGTAATTTGTGTATTTGGTTTTATTTTGACTGGCGGTTCTCTTGTTTCTCTTTAATCATGTTAAACTTCTAGTAATTGTAGTATTTGCTGTGGTATCAAAGAAGTACATCACTTTAAGTAATAAAATGGAAAGCAAGTTAAATTGAAATAATTTTCTTTTCTTGCTGATCCGAAAAAATTATCCGATCCGTGGGTCAAAAACCATAACGTGATCTGAACCGTGAGATTTGTGATCCATTGAACCACTACTAGGGTTGTGACGGGGTTAAGGTTTTGTGGCGCTTTCCATGGCAGCAGGGACAAGTTCTGGCTCTCGCATAAAAGAGTGGATTCACCGCGCCTATTTATACCGAGGCATGGGGGTGGCTCAGCCCAACTTCTAGGCCAAATCCTGGCGTTTTTTCTTAACGACAGAGGATGATTTGGGCTCCCAAGTTCGTTGCAATCAATTCAATTCAATCAAGTTCTATTTGTAAGTAGCACTTTTTACGATAAAACACGTGGCAAAAGCCGCTTTACAGAAATAAGTTTCTACAATATTTAGGGTAGATCTCAGTGGTGGGATGTCGTAGTACATATGGCAGAAATGTACGGAAAAAATCAATTAAAGACAATCAAACAGACAATGAACACTATTAACAGCAATAATTATATGATGCAATCAAACTTATAGCAAAGTGTGGTAGTTCTGTAAGTTGTTTCAGAGTTGGCATCATCTGAGGGTGTCAGGGTCTGGATCCCAGAGAGCTGTGGAAATCTAGTGACATTCCCGTGGCAAAACAGAAGACAACAAATAGAAGAACATACTAGCGTAGCTGCTGTTCAAACCAGCAACATTTATTGGTTTAACAAATGCTAAAATATATTCAGTGGTGGAAAGAGTATTGAAAAAATATACTTAAGTAAAAGTACCATTACCTTCCAAACAATGTAGTGTGAGTAGAGTAAAAGTAATTGTCCAAAAAACTACTTGAATAAGAGTAAAAGAGTAACTATGAAAATGTCAAGTATGGCGAGGCGTACTGAGCTGTGGATTCTACCCCCTCATAATAAACGTTGTACACCGCAATTTATACATTTAAAAAACGTTGTACATTCTGTAATTCAGATTATCTTGTTTGTCATAAAGAATGAAGAAAATCTATCATCCAGCAGTTTTAATTTTGACCGTCAACTCTTTAAAATACATCAAAACAGCACGGAAACAGTATCAGTTGAAGAAAAAGAGGAAAGGGGTTTTTTTTTTTTTTTTTTTAAAAAAAAAAAAATGTTTTTTTTTTTAAACAATCATCCCCATTTAAATCATAAAGTTTGAAAAAAAATAGATTTAAAATCATGTGTAAAGCCACTGAGACAGCACGCTGCTGTTGCACATAAAATAATGTTTAGAACAGTGCAAATACAAACACCATGAGAAACTCATTGGGGGTTTTTTTTTTTCAGCAGCACCACCATGGATGGGTTAAAATGAGAGCCCATTCTCTCCCAAAACGGTGCAGTTTTAGCATTTGCAATAAAGCAAAAAAATAAATAAAATGATATTTTGTTACAATTGTAATGCACATGTTCTAGAAATGATGGCAATGTATGCGGAAATACAATTTGTAAGGAAAAGCCCCATATAATTTTTTTTAAAAAAAAAATAGCGAGTTATTCTGGGGAAACTTTGTCAAAGAAAAACAACACACACTCGTCTTTTGCTGGCCACGGCGGGTCCGGTCGAAACAGCAGCATCCACAATGGAACGGAAACAAAAAAGTGTGAACTTGAAAATTGTTTTGCGGGCGTGGCACTGCTAAATGAAGGCCGATGTTCTAAGAGGATTTAAAAAAAAGAAAGAAACGTTTCACAGCGGCATCCACGCGCTCAAACTCATCAAAAGTCAACTAGTTCAACAAGCAACAAGGACTTATCCAAGTGACTGCTGCAGAAAGCACGCGAGAGAGAGAGACGAGGCAGCGCAGATAGCGCGTCTCAAAAAAATGAGTGGGAATTTACAGAACGTGGCACTTGCGGGAGTTAACACTTAACACTGTATGCAATACCTGCAACCTCACACCAAATTTCAGGCCGTTTAGATAGGCAAGCATATATACAAATCATTAAGCAGAAATCCGAAATTTACCTTATCATATTAAGTTAGAGGAAGATGCGACGAATTGATGCTTGAAGAAGGCACTTCCAGCAGCCATGATTATCACCAGTTGCTGGTTAAAGTTTTCTATGCACAATTTGAATTGACGAAAGTCACGAGACCTATTACTCTCTATCCAATCACGTTGATGAATAAAATGAAATTAAAATAAGCATGTAAGGACCACAAACGGAGGAAAATAGCGGAGTTAAAGTACCGATACATCACTTAAAATGTGCTCAAGTAAAAGTACACAATTTTTAACTACTCAAAAAAGTACAATTACTGAAAAAAACTACTTAATTACTATAACGTGAGTATTTGTAATTCGTTACTTCACACCACTGATAATAATGAATTTGATCAGATATAACTGCAGTAAAAGATTATGAGATTCATTATTTGAATGCTTGGCCAAAGAGTTGTGTCTTTAATCTAGATTTAAACAGAGAGAGTGTGTCTGAATCCCTAATTTAGTCATGGGCATACCGTATTAAGTTACTCATTCAGGCAACGAGGGTTTCGTACATAACCGAGACGGTTAGCTAGACAATTTAAATAAGGCCATTCTGAATTTTTATATAAGGCAAATAGTATTACTTTTAGTTGGCCTGAAAAAAAATATATCGTAGGTCTGCGTAATATTTAATACGTTGTTTTATTTATTTATTTTTCTTTCTTTCTTTCTATTTTGATCACTTACTGTATGTGTATTTTGATCACTTTGTTTTTTTCAGATTGACGTATCATATTGGCCAGCCTAAACTCCAGTTTGGACCAGCTGACAGTCAAAAATCTGGACCTATAATCCTGGCTTAAATTATTTTAATCATTAGTAAGAGACTTTGCTGATTTTAAATGATAGACAAATACTGTTAATCCACGTTTGAATGTTGAGTGGGCTTAGTATCCATCTGGGAAATCACCCATTAGTGAGATTGACACTGAAGGAATTTAGATATGATTAGTTGTATGGGCTTCTTGAAAATGACATTAATTATTCTTCGTATTTTGTAAGTGATTAATCATTGTGTTTATGGTTAAATTAATATGAGTGGCGCTGCAAGTGGGCAGGCTTCAAACTAATGTAATGAGTTTACAATCTAATTTGAGCTCGTGTATTTTTAGAATATAATTTTGCGGAGTAAGATACCATGATGTGATGGACTTGCTCTTGGGAACATTTTGTAAATATGTAAGAGGAAAAAAGTAAAACATTTAACAGGATGAGGCTAACATAGCTTCACCGTGACAGGCTGCAACATGTCCAAAGGCGATAAATCTATCCCAGCTTCTAAGCTGCTCAACAGATCCATAATGTGCTTAAAAACAGCATGTAAAAAATTAAATCCTCCATCCTGCTACAGGAGAAAAAAAAAAGCTTCGGGGAACATTTTGCCCCAACCTAACCAGGCGCTGTTCCCAAGCAGACACAAACAGTTCATGGGATCTTCACAGTGAATGAGGCGAGATTTCATTTTCTGATAGAGGTACATGAGAGAAAGTTTCCTAATTCGAGATATGTCACACAGGAGTTTCATCAGTTGTGGAGAATGGTGGGCCAATCTCTAAGGACTGTGTTTCTTGGCTATCTATAAAGGGAGGAAGACAGGGAGGATAGCACGACTTACCTCCATAAGATGACATGCCAAGTCAAGCACAGTGGCTGATAGAGATCCGTTTACTCAGCAAATTGTCTGAGAATGTGCAAGGGGTGCAGCGCTTTATTGTTTCTACTAAGAGTATAAGTGATTTATGATGTACCCCGTGGACTTTAGTCAAGGTAAGTGCCATATTTAATTTGACACGTATGAAAACGTGGCTGTGAAGGATAGACATATGGGTTGTGGGACTGTACTGTCTTGAGGTCCCAGGTTGCATCTAAATTTGTTTTCAGTGCTTCATCATTGAACAGATTGTGCATCTCTATTATCACAGTTTGGTTACCAGTGTTATTTTGGTATTATTTACATAGTATTATATTATTTATTCATATTTTCAAATAGGTCTTAATTTTCAATTTAATATATGTGTGCTTTTGTCATTTTTAGTTCATTTTAATTTATTCATTTTACTGCAACATTTCTAAAATGTTTTAAAGCTTTTAAAAAAGTTTTTATTTGAAAATTTATTTTATGTCAGCTTAGTGTTAATTATATAAAAATTCAAACAAACTGTTAAACAAAGCATAAACAAAGCATAAACAAAAAGCATAATATCAGACTCTGGTCCGGTATTGTATATGTCAACCTCTCCTACAACGTGTGTTTTCCTGGTTCCTTGGATATTAAGTTTCATGTTGATGACTCACGTTCCAGTTCCCGCTCCGCGCTCTCTCACCGTAGCAAACGTGACGAATACCGGACCAAAAATAAAAGTGAGCTGCGCCTTCTCCAAAAGTTTTTTTTTTTTTTCAGGGCCGTTTTGGAAAGTCTTTTGTTTCTTTGGTTTCCCTCCTGCGGATCTGGGATGCGCTTAGCCCGGAGAGATAGAGATCTCACCCGCAGTGTGACAGGGAGTTCGAAGGCTCGCCGCGGCAGACGGCTTTAGATGACGGCTACCATCAACTCTTGTCTTGGACAGGATCTCAATTACCATCGCCCACGGGGACCTCCCAGACACCACGGGATAGCTGGAGGAAGGGATCCTCGGGTATGGAGGAGCGTCCGGCCCCGAGCCAGAACCAGCCCGCCGGCCGTGGCTCTCTCCAGCCCGCTGGCCGCGCCTATGTCCCTAACAAAGGGGAGGATGAGGCGAAAAGAAATGTTTGCATCCCTGCTCCCAGCCCAGAGCTCACTTCAGTGTCGGCTCCTGCCCCAGAACTCGCTCCAGTGTCGGCTAAAGCCCCAGAGCTTGCTCCAGTGTCGGCTCATCCCCAGAGCCCGTCCAGTGTCGGCTCCAGCCCCAGGCGGCACAGTGTCGGCTCCAGCCCAGAGACGCTACAGTGGCGGCTCAAGCACCAGAGCCCCCACCATTGTGGGTTCCAGCCTCCGAAGCAAGCCCAGTGAGGGCTCCTGTCGCCGAGTTTAGCTCAGTGAGGGCTCCTGTCCCCGAGTTTCGCCCAGAGAGGGCCCCAGTCCCCGTCTTTGGCCCAGAGAGGGTTCCAGTCCCCAAGTCAAGCCCAGGGAGGGCCTTAGTGCACGTTCAAGCCAGGGAGGGAACCAGTTCCGAGTTCGGCCATCACCGCGAGGGCCTATAAGGATTTTTTTTGGGGGGGGGGGTAGTAGGGGTCCATCCGTGGAGACCAGGCAGAGTGCCGAGGCCAGGCTCCCTGAGCTCCCTCTTCCGCCATGGCCTCCTGAACTGTCTGCTGCGCACTGGCTTCCTAGTAGGCCTGACTCTTGCCATATGGGCGCTCGTCTGCCTGCTCCGTCATAGCTTCCTAGTCTGCCTGCTCCTCCATGGCACCCTGGACTGCCTGATCCACCCTGGAGCTATTCACCATTTCCAGCCTGCACGCAAGCCTCAGGGCTCCCCCCCTCCATGTGAATGTTACGGCCTCCGGGGAGGGGGGCGTAATGTCAGACTACCTGGATCCTGTTTTCCTGGTTCCCTTGATGTTATTAAAGTCTCCTTGTTGATGTACTCCACGTCTACTCGTTCCTCGCTCTGCGCTCCCTCACAGTAGCGAACATGACACATAAACAAAAGCAACACTTAGTATAACATATACTGTAGAATCCAAATGTCTAAAAGTGAAATTTTCATATTTAGCACAGAACTTTTCTTGATAAATTATATTATTGGCATAACAATTTGAGTGAAAAGGGATCTAAAAAGTAATTAATAAAAACCCTTCCAAAGGATTACATTATTGTTGTGATTCTTTGTTTAAAATAGTAAAAAATATCCTAAAACTTTTATATTCTTGCTTTGTGTTTAAATCACATCGAATCACAGATTCGTGGCGACTTTTTACTGCCTGTGTTACCTAAGAGCGTGAAGATCCATACAGAATATACATAGTTAAAGGTCTTGGACTAATAAAACAGAATTAAAAAAATGTATTTAAACATGCAAAACTGCATTGGAAAGTGGCAATGATGTGCTGATGTATATGGTTGTCAGTATAAGGAGTCTCAAGCAGTTAAACAACCAAGATCTTCCTTTATAAGTTCTGATGTATGTCTGGCACTTTCATGTTGAAAAGATCCAGAAGGTCTGTGGGTAATGAAAGAACTGCTCATGTCCCGTCGCACACCCTGTCTAATATACCAAAGAGAGCCCTTTTTGGTAATCTAATCCCAGCGTTGGAACTGGGTGCGTTAATGGGACGGGTTTACCAAATGACATTCAGTTTGAGGCAATGCAGCAATTTGGTTGTTTGTTGTTTTTGGGGTTTTTTACATTTCATGGTCTGTCTATATTCTAAAGTTGGTTGTTTTTTTTATTGTACCCGCTCTGTATGCTCCCTTCACCATGTTATGTGGCACTTTATGGTGTTGTTTTTTAGGTGAGCCTTAGTCGCTCTCCGTGTGGTCATGACAATGTGATAGTAAAGTTTTTTTTTGCCTCCTCTGTCTTTTGAACTTTGTTCCTTTGTTGACTTCTGGAGGTAAATAAGCGTGTGGGCTGTAATTTCCTGTCATTGCAATGGTTTGACAGGATATATATTATGCATGGCAGCCGTAGGGTGATATTAGCATCTCAGTGATAACGTCAGACTATTAAAATCGGCTGTAAATCATGAAAGGCTCACAAAAAATAATGAATGCAGCAGCAGGTATTCTTTGGGGCTGTGAGTGGTGCTACGCTGATAGTGCTGTATTTCCTCAGATAACCTTTTAATGTTAATTTATTTAATGTAGTTCTTTTTTAATACTACTCAAAAGAACCACTAAATGTTGAGAGTAATGAAATGCACAATGATAAAACCAACATGATTCCGATGAATTGGTAAACATGGAGTGATCTGTTTTTGCAATAAATCTTCATAGTATGAAATTAAATTACTATTCTAAAGTGCAGTGCTGCATAGCACCTAGGTAAAAGAGGGATACAATTTTAAAAAAAATTGTCGATGAGCATAAAAAGCTTCAGATTTACAGTGTAATGCCTATTTATTCAAATAATGTTTTACTATGGCATGCATTAAATACATATTATATGCAATAAAGTTAATAAAAAACAACAATGCCATTCATTTGTAAGGCCGTGTCACACAGGGATGTGACAGGGCCTGACGGTCGGCCATTTTAAACTGCCATTACTCAACCTGCTAGCATGCTAGCATAAAGACTGTTAACATGCAATCAAGGAATTTCAGTAACTTTTTTAGACATGTTTTGGATTTAAAAGATTTTCATTATTTTCTGGGATGTTTTACCGTGACAGGGCCTGACCCTTTAGCTCGTCCTCCTCAAAGAAAACATACAAAAACAAGCTTAAAATCATACAATTCAAAGACAGAACTCACCCTTGCTCAGTGTCAGCTCCACCTCAGTCAAATTATCTCACTTCCTTTGAGTCATACCTTTAAAAGCGCATTACACACATTTTATGTTGAGTTTTATGTAAACGTGACAGGACTGACCGAAAACATGGGGACAGTTGTAAAATAGAATTTATGTATAATTTCATGTTTTTAATCATTTGATGTGAATGATAACAACTTAAATTTGTTATTGATGGAGTTTTTTCCCCTAAATAACAGTTTTTAGCATAAAACTATGAAAGCTGTAGGTCAAATTTGACTGAGGACAAGGATTTGTAATTTTCAAAAGTGTTTTAAAAAATTTAAAAAATATATGAGAAACCTAAGAATGAAACTCACAGAATGATCACATCAGTCAGCTTAGAAATTGTTTGCTGCAGGTAACTTTTTATTCGCTGACAAGTCAAGGAACGATAATTGTCATCTGTAGAATTGTCCGTGTGCTATTCACTTTGAAAGTTATTAACTTTAATAAATTTGTTTTATAGTTTAGTTCCATTTAATATGGAAGATTCTCTGCAAAGGATTAATTAAACAATTAAAAAGGTAACAGAATAAACAAAGTTTTATCGACAATTAAGAGTTTTTTATTGCAAGTTAGTTTATATCACCATGTGGACTGTTGTTTCACTAATTCCGAATTGCGAGGAATAAATCAGAGATTGCACTTACATCTGATGAAACCAATACTCCGACAGGAGTATTAACTCCAATCGCTGAAAAATAACAGGATGTAATTGTGCGATATGTCTTAAAAAAAATAAAGAAAAAAAGTCATGTGAAATGTAACTCGAAGAAGTTCAGAGAGAAAAAGTTTATTTGCATTCAAAATTTCAATTCAAAGTTAAAGTCACAATTGCCTTTTTTTTTTTAATTATGTTGCAGAAACAAGCTTCCATATTTTTTTAAGGTAGTATCGGCTCTCTATGTGGTGCTATACTTGTTCACTGATGGATTAGTATTGTTTCACACCGACCACGACCGGGCACCACTAGAGTGGGTTCAAGTGTTGAGTCGTATCTGCACACCGCTGGTTTATTATAGCCCATAAATGGGCTCCTTTGGGATCTTACATGTAGCTAGTCCAGGTTATGATGCCAGCGGCCCAAGGACAGAGAAGATGAATAGAGGATTCACAAGAGGGATGGTTTCTCTTGCAAGGTTAGCGTATCAGTACATCCTCATATCCCCACATGTGCTGTGTCGTGCTTATTCAGGACCAGCTTCTCATGAAAGAGCATCTGGCCTTATTGAGACTTCTGTAGTAGAATGTTAAATATTATAGATGTCAATTTGATGTGACAGGGCTTAGATTCTGTTGTTTTTTTAATCATTATATAATGTAGATGAAGTATTTTACCCAGGTTTAAATAACACTGAAATACAGTGCAGCATGTTACTCAGTTGTTGGCAAGTGTGGGTTTACCATTTGTGTTTTGTGCCACTGATTGTTGGTTGAAACCAAACTTGGCCTGAAGTGTAGGGATTTGATATTTTGCACAAGTGACAATCTGGTTTGTGACATTTTTAAATCCCATCTTTAGTCTTCTACTCCAT
The DNA here is from genome assembly GCA_018155175.1 of Sinocyclocheilus anophthalmus. Taxonomy (NCBI): domain Eukaryota; kingdom Metazoa; phylum Chordata; class Actinopteri; order Cypriniformes; family Cyprinidae; genus Sinocyclocheilus; species Sinocyclocheilus anophthalmus. Next base: position 48,080 of record JADLZN010006713.1, on the reverse strand, counting down.
CATGTCCACATGCGACAATATCTTAATAAAAAGACAGCAATTCCCAAAATGAACATAAAGGTACAGAAGTTTAACACAACACACACATCACATCAGATCACAACACACACACATCACAACACACACATCACAACACACACATCACACACAGTATACATGGATGATAGAACACAAATCAGCAAAAAGACGAATTTGTTGTATTGTTTATGTTAGGCTGAAAGTATTCTTGATCAAAAATTGTATTTATGTTATAAAGTGACCAATAAAGACAAAATAAAACGTTGTTCGCATTAATAATAAAAATGTCACATCAGTGTATTAGAATGATTTCTGAAATATTTCTGAAATATTGTGCAAACGACCCAGATATACAGCCTCTTTAAAACACTCTTTTTCTTGTTAATTGGACACTTACATTAAGAAGCCTCTTTTTCTGAAGGCCTCACTCACAGCCCTATTAAAAGTCATGTCTCAGTGTTGATTATTACCTTAATGTGATTGAGCTTTTTAAGGATGACCTTAAAGGACACCAAAGGAAGAGACATAGGAAGAAGAAAAAAAACAAAGAAAGAAAGAAATAGTACATTCAGAAGTCAAAGAATGATGCTAGAAAAAAATTATTTGTGAGGTGGTGAAAAAGGTACAAAAAAGGACAATGATGAGAGGAACTGATGGAAAGTTTTTGCAGGTTTTCTTGTTAGTCTTATATTTGCTTCTGCTGCAGATGTCAAAATGTGATGATTACGCTGTCAGGCTTGATTGTTCTCCTTTTAAACCAACACCGGTTTTGATAATGGAATACAAGCTTATTTCCAAAAATGACAGAATCAATTTTCCATCCAAGATTATTCTTGGAAACAGCCGCATAGATTTTAAAGTAAACACAGAAGTTGTATACTAGGTGAATGAATTGAATGAGAAAGTATTTGGTTATTTACAACGTCAGCTTGCAAGAGACATTTGCGCATTACAATTAAGTATGTGGACTGTGTGATGTACAAATTGTATTACTTTTCACAAATTCAAAAAGGCACAGTGAAAAATGCGAATGCAACACCTTGTCAACAACTTTAATTATTCATCAAAAGCAAAATGAAACATTGAAAAAGGATATCTCATTAAACATTTGGTTTAGTTTGGTATTACGGATGAAATCAGAGAGGAGTGCTATCATAGATAAATGTTTCCCGGTAAAGTAGAATTATGTAGTTGCAACCTCTGGTTTAGGCATTTTGGAGAGTGTTTTAATAAAATATTGTACGGACATTTCACATTGACATCCTAACACTTGTTTTTACCTCTGTTGCTTTTTGTAGCAGGAATATAACAACCACTATTTGAGTAAAAAATAGTAAGAAAGGCTCAGTATGTCTCAACTCCCGATCTCTTTCTCTTCTTCTTTCTATTTCTGATCTCTATCATTTATTCAGGGCTGAGCCTATCCTCACCAGAGTGAAAGAAGATCACACTAGGATAATCCTCCCCGCGATAGATAATATCAAGTACAACACCTTTGAGGTGCAGCAATACGCTAATGCAGCTCATGGCTACAACTGGGGCCTCTGGTGCATGTACATCATCCCACCACAGGATTGGCTGGACAGAGGCGATGAGACTGCCCCCATCAGGTAAGGGCATCCAGTGCTCCACTCCATAATGCATGAGGACATTCTCTGAAATATAAATGACCAGGGATATAAGAGATGAATATTTCAGAAGTGATAAGGTGGCGTTAGTTTCTTGGCTGTGCAATAAATGCATTAATGTTTTTGCTTACAGTGCAGAAAAGGTTTACAATCCACCTTAGGGTGCACGGGGGGGGGGGGGTTTTGTTTTTTTTTTTTTTTTTTTTTTTTTTCTCAGTGTTATGATAAAAAAAAAATAAACTCAATGGAGTACAAGATGACATCATTATTGGTATTTGTTTTCTGACCTAGACGACAGTGTGCTGCTACTCAGAACTTTAGTTCAAACTGTTGTAACAACAAGATGATCATGGGTAAGGTTTGATCCCTAGGGAATAGATGAACTAATAAAATGTATATAGACACTCAGTGCAAACCAAAACTGAAACAGTACTAATATCATGTTTAATAGCACTTCTGTGTCTCAGTTTCAGCTCTAAAAGTATGAAATATCATATTTTTGTTCAAATATTTATTGCATGCCAAAAAGTATTTGTACATACAAACTACAGTTTCAATTTATAAATGTTATTACAACATACCTATATAAAATGTAGTTTTATATCAAAATAAGTGGCACATTCGTTAAATAGCAAACTAATTGGCATATTTATGTCGCATGGTTTTCAGTCTAAACAAGATGAATTGTGTTAGGTTTCAAAATATGAAACAATAACAATATACAGTATATGTTCAAAAGGAAGAGAACATTGAGACATTGGTAGTTAGTTGTCAAACATTGTGGAACATGTTTATAGTTAAAGTTAACTAATAAAATGAAATGTAAATCAGTATAGTGTTACATCTGAGAAAAGCTCTAGCATTATTTGTTTGTAGATGCCACTGTTCCAGTGCAATTAAAAACATTTTTAAGTGCACTAATACTTAATGCCAGTAAAGTTATTGCAGATAAGTAAGCATTATCAACAACAACAACAAAAAAGAGATTAATTACAAATTATTGGAAGATATTGATTTAGAGTTCATACCATGGTGCAGAGGCTGGTGTCATACAGCACCCAACATTTTGATGCTGTCCAGCTCTACCGCACTGCAATTCTCAAATCATGAACCTCTACAGTGAAATACTCATTTTATGCTTAAAACCAACTTGGTGAAATGAGCTTTGTTACAGCTCAGTCCTAAACCCCTGAGAGCAATGGATATACCCTGCCGGAGGAGAGTGGACTTTTTCATTTCGTATGAAATCTGGTCAAGGTCACTATTGTGTGAGAGTTTCAGGACAGCAGAAATCCCATTCATTATTCATGCCTCTGACTGATAGCTATTTGGAGGGAGAAACTAGGCCTGTAGCCCACTATTACTGGAGCTGATCCCTGTGATGCCTCATATTGGCTACTGCAAAGTTTTTTATTATTATTATTTTTTTCAGTAATATCTAATACCCTAAGAGCTTTTGATGTGCAGAGCCAGTGCGATCTCATTCCTTTTCATAGCTATCCGTACCTAAAGTCTTGTGTACAGTATGTAGCACGTAGCATCTAAAACAAAAACATTTCTTGAGTACAGTATATTTTTTTCTTTAGAAACACAAATCGAATACCATCACAGCTGAAATGTAAGTCATTTGCACTGTTTGTATAGCTGAATTTAATTGTCATTAAAGCTCAAAAAGTATGACATTTAAGATAAACTTTTAATTTTGGATGTGTGTGCGCTATCACTGAAGTTCTGATTTCTTTTTAGAAATTAGGCACATATTGCACATATATACTGTCATTTATTATAGATAGAATTAAATCAACCTATGTTTTATGTACTAAAACATCTTTTACAGGGCAAGTAAAGTTTTTTGAACGTTGCAGATCTAATTTATCCAAAGTGCATCAGTATAAATGTTATCAATCAGCAATGTGTTTCCTTGGGAATTGACTCAGACCGGGGTGGTGCTAGCTCATGCTCACCAATGAGCACAGCTTTAGGATCTTAATTATGAATCATTCCAACTTAATTTAGCCTTTCGCTGTGCTTAAAAGCTTTTTATCCACCTTTTCTTCAAGCGAAGTAAGCTATGGTGAGACTTCCGTTCATGGGCCGCTAAGGGAATAACGGAATAATAACAACGTGCAGAAACGTCAAACTGGTTTGCTCTACCAACCAGTGTGTCATCAGAAGATAAGGCAGGTTACCATAATACCGTATACACCCAATTTTTTCAATATCAAGCAGCAAAGGAGCGGTTCGGTACAGATAAAATAGGCCTGGACGCAGATGAACCGGAAGGCCTATCTAACCCATAGATTTACAAATTTCTAGCCCTTTTTTACGGTCAGAAAAAGTGGATAAAACATATATTTCCGTTCCTTGATTCTTATGGTTCGGCCGCGCAACTGTTGTAACTTACTCTACAACCTACACCTTTGTATCAACCACAACTGTTTTCGGAGGAATACAGTGTGGTGGGAAAATACTGTTTTTATAATATCATAACACTTGAATTTGCTCTGTTTTATTTTTGTGAACCGTACTACGATATGAATAACTGGTTAATAAAGCTAAGCCCGTGAGCCCGTGGTTTACAGAAAGGAAAAAAAGTGAATGCGTTACAAGTGTGTCCAAGTATGGTGACCCATACTTGAAATTAATGCTCTGCATTTAACCCCATCCAAAGTGCACACACACAGAAGTGAACACACACCCTGAGCAGTCAGACCATTTATGTGGGTTTATGTCGCCTCAGTCGTGGTATTGAAGTTGGAGAGAGCGCTGGTTATTCACTCCACCCACCGACAATCCCTGCCGGTACGAGACTCGAACCTGCAACCTTGGGTTACGAGTCCAACTCTCTAACGATTAGGCCACACGACTTCCATAGGAATGTATAGCGAGTCTTCTTGGCTTATTTGACGTTAGCCTAATTTTGTGTCCTATAGGAAAAAAACGCTATTATTCTGTATTGACAGTAAAGCTTTTGTCTCAACTTGCTTTCCCCAAAATCATTAGCACATTTTATATTTCTTTTTTCGAACTGATTGTGCAGCCTCATTATCATAACTCTCACCTCGGGGTTTGTGTTATTTGTGGATCATTTGGGCAAAGCAAATCCTCTTCAGGCAAAATGACCTGAACACACATAGGTTAGACTACTATGATGACCTCTCTTCCGATATTCCTACTTGTAACCTCAAACCCAATTAAAACACAACAACAAAAAAACAAAACAAATGGCATATATACCTTAGTAGCAATATGAGTTAAACTTTTGAAACAAATCTCATTACATAAAAAGACAGCAGGCATTGAGCCATTAAACCCTTTTCTCAGTGCTATATTGCTGTGTGGATATTGTTACAAATGTCGCCCCAGGCCTGCATTGTTCAATTAGGGGCGCTATTGTAAATCTGTCCAACACTCCACTCTCTAAGCTCGCCTGTTCCTGTGGCTATTCAGCACTGAGGATCCCAATACTCATAGCACACTGCAGCAGGGTTTATTTGAATGATTCATGTTTACTGTTAAATGAAGGACAGTCCAGTTCAAATGTCTGTAAACAAGCAATCAGTCACTCTAAGGGGAGAAACACCATGATTTGTATGATATTCCACATGAACGCTTTCCAGAAAAACCACCCTGGCTAGGCTTTGAACATACAGTGCTTATAAAAAGTATTGGATTTTATTACGTCTTGTACTTTCTTTCTGTACTTCAAAAAAAATTTAAAATTATAACTATTATCTTTTCCACACTTGAGTGTTTTTATTTGTCTATTCATAATAATAATTAAAGACCTGCTGTTATATGAAACATTTTATTATTTTGAATAGGACAAATATTAAACAACAATAGACATTTATGCATTTGGCGGATGCTTTACAAACGCAAGTTTGTAAAGAGTTTGTCTGACAAAAGAATATTCTTACAAAACGGGCCAAATGAATTCCTTTGTGGTTCAGTGTCGTTACAAAATAAAACAAAAAAACATTTCAAGGGTGTGAATATTTTTATTGGCACTGTACTTGACTACAAGGGCAAATAAAGAAAGAATAAATGTAAGTGTATGTCAGTATTGGCAAAAAGCATACCGCATAACACAAAGACTATTCATTCAATAAAAACATTTATTTTCAAACTCTCTGCTCTTTGCAAAAGTATCTGTGGTAATTGTGATGTACACTGTAAAAAATGACTGTGAATTTTTAACGGTTAAAGACTGTAAAAATGCTACAGTAAAAACTGTTAAATGGTTAATGGTAAATTTCTCTACTATATACGGTGAAAAACTGTATATGACATTATATGTATTGGACATTAATTTTACGGTAATTATACGGAAAAAGACCGTATAATTTACAATGAATAACCATAAATTGACATTCCCAAAATTCCCTGCATTACATTTCAAATTTAATGTTTTTTTTTTGTTGAAATAACTGTTTCTTAGTTTGTTCTTATCAGTTTTGTATATCAGGGTTGTGTGTTACACCTAATGTTGTTAAAAAAATATTTATTGCATTATTTCAGTTTCAAGTGTGTTACCATGATGGTGTTTAGTGTTTGTGTGAATGACCTTCTATATACATTATTATTTAAAAGCTGCTTGTGATGAGCTTAGGTTCATCATGTGACTTTCTCATCACCATCTGCATTTGGTGGTTATCAGTGCATTACAATGGTTCAAAACAGATTTTAGTACTTAAATATGTTGGTTTATTAACATTATATCAGTTAATGAAAGTACGGTATTTAACTGTAAATTTAAGTAAAAACCAGAAATCCTAAAACGTTGCTACTGTATTTTTTACGGCAACCACAGCTGCCGTTTTTTTACCGGACATTGTACGGAATGTTTTTACAGTGTACTAAATCACAATTAAATCAATATTGGAATGAGTGAAATATTTTCCTTAAGACAGCACTGTTTACACAAAGACCTGGACTCTAAGAATTTTTATTTTTTTCTCCTTTCTTTGTGATCTAAATAATGGATCACAGTAGAACTGTTTGTACATCTAGCATTCATTAGCCTCTCAAAGAGGCCCACCTGTGGTTAGCCAACAAACAATTCACTTTCAACCCACCAGCAAAGCACCAAACCAAAAATGACATTCAATGACAAACTCATCTTGAGTTTCTGAAACAACAGTTGTTTTGTCTGTGGAGAGCTGACAGGCTCGTAGGGGCGACTCAAAATCGTCTTGCCCCCTTGCTGTGTTCACAACAAACCTCAGATCTGACCCAAAAGTTTTTAACAGAGGCAAGAGTTTTAGAACAAGTGAAAAGTAAACTTTGTAAGAAAACTTTTACAAAACTCCATATATTGGTTTCTGTATGACCCAAAAATCGAGGCAAAAAAAAAAAAAATAGAAATGTTTATTAGCTATTGCGGTTAATATATAAATATTATATAGACGGTATGAAGAGTTGGTTCCAAAACACATCAAATCCATTCTTGATTAATTTGAGTAAAATGTATGTGTTTCTTACCAAGAATGTCCGCAAGATGAAAACTATTTTCTGTTTCAAACTTTCACATAGCATATTTAGGTTATAATAAAATTAAAAATTAAAATCCAGATTTTGATTTTAAAAGATTTATTATAAAATGTTTTTTTTTCCCAAATTGCAATAAATCCATGACACTTTTTTTTTTCAAAATGCAATAAATCCATTGAATCTATATAAAAGTTATTTTTCATATTTAAACTGTTGAAAATACACAACATAGTGTTGATCCACATATGACAGACTCTGAACTTGGTCAATAATCATCTTGGGACCTACAAATCATTCAATCAGTCTCGATCCCAAAATAGAATTCAATGCTATAATCAAATGCTATAAATTAATTACAACAATAAAATAAAATGTTATCATGAACATACATGAACAACAATAGCACATTAAACCACAGAAATTCCAAAATGACTTTTCCCTTACATTCAACTTCCAAAAGTTCATTCATCTTTGCCATGTTACGTTCATTTAGTTGACTAGTGCTATACGATGTATTAACAAAAACATAAATGGCATAAATAAAACATTACACTGACAAGCTACGCAATATCACGTTCATAATCGAACGTGACTCATCTGCGATTATGAACGCAATATAGCAGAGATCTACAGCTCTGTGTATTAAATGCCACTCCATCTAAAAGCACGTGATGGAGATTACCTATTCACAGAACCGGCTTTACTGACAATCACATGCGATTTATCGTGCATAGTGATGGGACAATTGATACAGAGGCTCCGATGCGCCGACGCAGTTTTCAAAGCACTATTGTATCACACATTGTGCCGATGATTGTATAGAAATGACATACACGTGATTGATGAAGTTTGAAGCTGCGACGTTCAGCCCAGTATCGGAAGGTCGGACAGCTGGTTGAAAAAAATCACGCTCGCATGACCTTGTGTTGACTTACATTGAACTTGTGTGTGTTTGTGTGGTGTGTGGGTGTGTGTGTGTGGTGTGGTGTGTGTGTGTGTGATATGTGTGTGTGTGTGTGTGTTGTGGGTGTGTGTAGCACTATGGGATCAGTAGAATATTTTAGAATAAACTCAACATCAGACAGAAACTGAATGCACGTCACACCTTGCATTTTATCATGTTCTAGCTGGGCTCTCAGAGACCCCGAACATCTCACCCAAAATATTTTTGCTACTACACACGTCAATTATTAATTATAAATCGCACACTTTTATATTTTCTATTATTGATCAATATGTGAATCCATTTACCGGACTACGCATGACACGAGTTGGCAAAAATTAAAAACATTTTCAAGGCATGCTCTGCTCCGCGATGTGTCGTTAGATAGGCTGGAGAAACCGAGTCTAACCACCAGATGTCGCTAATGTGCATTGTGTTAAAAAGCTTTGAGTAATGAACCGTTTTTCGGCACAGTTTGATGAAAGCCTCAAACGGTTCAGAAAGCCTCAGTTTCCCATCACTAATCGTGCAGCCCTAAGTTTGTTTGTTTATCACAAAGTACAAAGTAGATGAGGAAAAACTAGGATGCAGGGTGTATTCAAAGCGCCGCCATTACTGTCTACAGTGCGTGGAATGGTGCGCTGTGAGCGTATATATCGCATTCTGCAGAAAAGGGAGAATGGCGTTTGTCGCGGTTTGGGAAAAAAAGGGAGAAAACATGACAGAATAATAACTCGGCGGATATCGCATTTTGCGTAAAATTAATAATGGACTTTTCAATACCGACCAGATACAAAACTGATTTTGGCGGAAACAAACTTTTTTTTTAAATGGCGTTTATCGCGTTTTGGAACCAAACTCTTATATATATATATATATATATAATTTCCACAAGGCATTCACATTTTGCATGGTCATTCTATTAATGAATTGCAGAAAGATACAGTGGGGAAAAAACGTATTTAGTCAGCCACCAATTGTGCAAGTTCTCACAATTAAAAAGATGAGAGAGGCCTGTAATTTTAATCATAGGTATACATCAACTATGAGAGACAAAATGAGAAAAAAAATCCAGAAAATCACCTTGTAGGATTTTTAAAGAAATTTATTTGAAATTAGGTGGAACATAAGTATTGGTCCATCAAAATTTCATCTCAATACTTTGTTATATACCCTTTTTTTGGCAATGACAGAGGTCAAACGTTTTTCTGTAAGTCTTCACAAGGTTTTTCACACACTGTTGCTGGTATTTTGGACCATTCCTCCATGCAGATCTCCTCTAAAGCAGTAATGTTTTGGGGCTGTCGCTGGGCAACACGGATTTTAAACTCCCTCCAAAGATTTTCTATGGGATTGAGATCTGGAGACTGGCTAGGCCAATCCAGGACCTTGAAATGCTTCTTACGAAGCCACCTTCGTTGCCCGGGCGGTGTGTTTGCGGATCGTGTCATGCTGAAAGACCCGCCACGTTTCATCTTCAATGCCCTTGATGATGGAAGGAGGTTTTCACTCAAAATCTCACGGCCCCATTCATTCTTTCGTTTACACAGATAAGTCGTCCTGGTCCCTTTGCAGAAAAAAAAACCCCAAAAGCATGATGTTTCCACCCCCATGCTTCCCAGTAGGTATGGTGTTCTTAGAATCCTGAGTTGCATCCATTCTCCTCCAAACAAGACAAGTTGAGTTTTTACCAAAAAGTAATATTTTTGTTTCATCTGACCATATGACATTCTCAAAATCCTCTTCTGGATCATCCAAATGCACTCTAGCAAACTTCAGACGGGCCTGGACATGTACTGGCTTAAGCAGGGACCACGTCGGCACGGACGGATTGAGGTCCCTGGCGGCGCAGTGTGTAATGATGGTGCCTTGTACTTTCGGTCAAGACTATGCAGGTCATTCACTTGGTCCCCCCGTGTGGTTCTGGGATTTGTGCTCACAGTTCTTGTGATCATTTTGAACCCACGGGGTGAGATCTTGCGTGGAGCCCCAGATCGAGGGAGATTATCAGGGTGGTCTTGTATGTCTTCCATTTTCTAAAAATTCCTCCCACAGTTGATTTCTTCACACCAAACTGCTAACCTATTGCAGATTCAGTCTTCCCAGCCTGGCGCAGGTCTACAATTTTGTTTCTGTTGTCCTTTGACAGCTCTTTGGTCTTGGTCATGGTGGTGTTTGGAGTGTGACTGTTTGTGGTTGTGGACGGGTGTCTTTTATACTGATAACGAATTCAAAGGGATGCCATTAATACAGGTAACGAGTGGAGGACAGAGGAGCATCTTAAAGAAGAAGTTACAAGTCTGTGAGAGCCAAAAATCTTGCTTGTTTGTAGTTGACCAAATACTTATTTTACAGAGGAACTTACCAATTAATTCTTTAAAAATCCTAAAATTTGATTTTCTGGATTTTTTTTTCTCATTTGTCTCTCATAGTTGAGGTATACCTATGATGAAACTTACTATGACATACAATCTTTTTGGCGGGTGCACAAATACTTTTTTGCCCCACTGTATAATATATATTTAAAACTACTATATTATTTCTACATTTAAAGGGGTCATATGATGTTGCTAAATAGAACATTATTTTGTGTTTTTGGTGTAATGAAATTTGTTTATGCAGTTTAAGGTTCAAAAAACACATTATTTTCCACATATTGTACATTATTGTTTCTCCTCTATGCCCCGCCTTTCTGAAACACGTCGATTTTTACAAAGCTCAATGGTCTGAAAAGCGAGGTGTGCTGTGAGTGGCCAGCTATCCAGTGCGTTATGACTGGCCAAATACCTCAAGCGTGAGACGGAAATGTTAGGCCCTACCATACTGTGATGCCGTGTCCCAGCACGACGAGACAAAACCAATCAAACCCATTACAAACTAGGCATTTGTAGCATCCAGTAGGGACATAATTACTGATTATAATGACTTATACTGTCTTTTTACGCATTGCGTCGCGTCGATGAAATGACAAACAACATGCGCTACTCTACACTGCTAAAAACTCGCATTTGAATCATCAGTGGCAAATTCTTTATTTCACTTACTGTGAGTCAGAACAGCCGGCATTGTAGTCTACTCTCCCAGGATCAGGCAACAGTCCTCCATAAAATGCGCTGAACACAATGGAATATTTGGTTTGAACTGTTCTGGAAAAGTGTTGTAAACAACTTAACCACTGATTACTAGTCGTGTCTTTTGGAAGGCCAAACAAAGTAGTTTCACTTTCACAACGACGCACACAGCGTCTTCACGACATGGCGGCGGCAACAATACTACCGCGAGAATAAAAGTTACGCCTTCTTTCTTTGCGTGAACATTTGGGCGGTGTTATGCAAATCTTCCCACATCGTGAGGTAGACATGTGGGGGCGTGTTAGAACGAGGCGTTTTAGGTAGGTGTGGCTGACTCTTAAAATTTATAAAGAATAACTCTTTGGATTTAAGACTTTAGTCTTTGCAACTTTAAAGATCTTCTTTATGCACCAAGAGCTTGTTACACTCCAAAGAGAAAGGAAAAATTGAAATCGCATCATATGACCCCTTTAATCATTACTGTTTCCAAGGTTGTCACAGAGTGACATTTACTTTGAACTTCCTGGAAAGGGTTTTGAATTGAGTGTGTCTCTGACCTGAGAAACCAGTAACAACTGCCATCTCAGCAAACTGCCATATGTGGACCTGTTTTAATATTACATGCTGAAGAGCAAGAAACCAAGTGGGAATACAGGGAGAGTGGGAAGAAAGAGAGTAGCACTTACAAAATCAAATAAACACTTTTCTCTACTATGTGCATGATTACTCTCACCGCACAGTCTGTCAGTGGTGTGTATTTCTGTTTAAACACACAAAGTTTCTACTTTACATATGACTTCTGGCTCATCTCACTCCCACTCAACAGAAACTCTTCATGCTCTGTGAGAGGGCAGATTCTGCAACCTCTGATTCGTAAATTATTTCCAGTCGACTTCTCTCTCTGAGAGTTATTAATTCATCAGCACTTCTTTCCCCAGCCATATTCAGAGTCAGCTATTATCGTTCTTTCATCTATCTATCTATCTATCTATCTATCTATCTATTAACTATCATCTATCATTCTCTATAGCTATCTATCTATCTACGTGTTGGGGGTAACTGTTACATGTAACGGAAATTACGTAATTAATACAAAATAAACGTAATTGTAATCAGTTACAGTTACTGAGAAAAAAATGTGTAATTAAATTAGTTATGAAAATATTAATGATTACAAAGGGGATTACAACTGATTTTTTTAATACACACACCCACATACAGATACAGATTTAATTGATTTATTTCCCAAAATTCACTGACTGCTCTAAAATATGAGACACCAATGTTTCATGAGTTAAGGACACAGAATAGGACACATGCTTATTCAATAACTGTTTTATTTCCTATTTGGGTTTATGCATATGCTTTATTTTTTAAGATTAACTGTTTTTTCCAAGGCATTGTTAGATGCAGTGTTTCCTGTCATAGCTATGCAAATATTTGTTTTTTCCAAAACAGTACATATACAAAATAAACGTAATTGTAATCAGTTACAATTATCTATCTATCTATCTATCTATCTATCTATCTATCTATCTATCTATCTATCTATCTATCTATCTATCTATCTATCTATCTATCTGTCTATCCGTCCATCCATCCATCTGTCCAATCTCTCTGAATATGAATGCTCATATATATTTCTTGTACACAGGACACCTGCAATGATTGGCTGCTCCTTTGTGGTGGATCGTGAGTATTTTGGAGAAATCGGGCTGCTTGACCCGGGCATGGAGGTTTACGGAGGAGAAAACATTGAACTTGGTATGAGGGTAAGTGAGATCCTTACTAAAGCCATATTTGTGCACTCATGTCATTATTTGGCTTAGATAAGTGAAATATGGTGATGTAAACATTTGTGCATAAAAGCATGTAAAAGAGACAAATAAGTGTCTGCCTTGTTCATTTTGTTCAGTTGAGACATTCACAGTCCAGTGTATTCAGGTAATTGGAATTCATTGAGCATGGAGCTGTTTTAGCATATGAGACCCTCTCAGAAATTACAATTCACGATTGTTGCCACCCTCTCTGTAAATTCACAGGTGACAATGTAATTAACTCTATCTGCAAAGCTTCAGCATTTGACATATGTTTAATTACATTTCTTCATGCTTTCATGCCCAAGGCGTCATACTAGAGAGTGTTTGGGGGGTAAGCATGCAGATTCCCCCCTCCATCGAGGAGTAGATGCGTTGCCCAAAGGAAGTGAAAGTACTCAGTGCCAAATTACACAAGCTCGGATGCTTTAAAGGCAGTAGGGTACAAAGAAAGTAGATTCCTGCAGCTGCAGCCCTGAGAGAAATTTCATGGCCCACATGGTCTGTGAGCCAATGGAGAATTGAACTTGCTTAAATTCAGAAGCTGTTCTTTCTGTGGGGCGTCGAATATCCTTAGAAGATTTGCATAATTTGGATTAAATTCATTTTAAAGATTCATTGCCAGTGTTGGTTGACAGAAATGTGTTTTCAGCCTGATGATAGATTGAACTATGGAGATGAATAGTGCTGTTTGAAACATCTGGTTGAAGACGGTTTCAATTGTCTGTTTGTTATGTCTCGGTGACAGTTGATACAAAAGTAGACAGAATCATTTGTGGTTTTCTTTGCAAGTAGCTTCCTGGAATGTTGTACATTCTTTTACGTAAATTCAGAATCAACAGTTTTGCTGAAACCTCAGAGGCATTTTATACTGAATCGGTATTGATTGAAATTGCACAGTGACTGCTTGCTCCCCAAATAGCATCGTGTGCTGGTACTTGATTGTAACGACTTTTTGTTTGTTTTTCTACAACAAAAAATTATGACATTGTCTGTGTTCGCCACATTTCCTGGCTGATTTATACATTAAATGAGACTTTCTGTTTGAAATGTAAATTGTTCACATATTTACCAATATTTCACAGACCACTTGTGAGGAGATTCTTACTGTTTTGCATTTGAACACATTTTTTTTTCTGACCCTGGTTTGAAATTGCCTGGTCTAGTGGACTTAAAGGAATAGTTCACCCAAAAATGAAAATTGACAGAAAATTTACTCACCCTCAGGCCATCCAAGATATAGATGACTTTGTCTCTTCATTAAAACATATGTAGCATTACATCACTTGTTCACCAATGGATCCTCTGTTGTGAATGGGTGCCGTCAGAATGAGAGTCCAAACAGCTGATAAAACATCACAGCAATCAACAAGTAATGCACACCGATCCAGTCCGTCACCTATCAGTGAAGTAAAAAGCCTCACAAGACATTAATTAATATGTCATGGACCGCTTTTTCATTTTGGGCTGAACTATTCCTTTAAAGAAAACTTACAGGGATAGTTTAGCCAACAAGTCAAAATCATGTCAACATTTGCTCACACTCATGTTAAATTCGATTCATTTTTTGAGTAAACTATAACTTTAAGTAAAAAAAGTGGCACAGGCTTACTTCACTCTAGCCTATATTAGTGTAAGCATGTGTTCTGCATTCCATTTGTTCCTTCATTACATGCTGCAGAAGGTTTCTTGTAACAGAAAAAAAAAATGCTAGAATTTAGCAAAAGCGTCAAATTCCCAGCTTTAAAATAAACCAAATGCTTATTGGTGCTGAACACAGTGATGGCACATATGATCCATCTCAGCCTCTGGTTAATCCTCCAAAGCTGATGCAGCTCATTCAGGAGGGATTACTTTGACTGACAGCTACATATTTAATAATTAACCTTATGCCACACCAAATAGACAACCTTAGTTCACTCTGTAAAGAGATTCAGAAACGGGGAGTCGAAGAGAGGACGTTGTGGAGCAATAGGCTCGGATTGAATAGCTAATATGAAGACTGAAAGACATTAGAAGAAATGTGCAGCGGTATAATGGGAGTTTAATTTGTGTGAAGTTGTACCAAATGCCCACGAGGGAAATTAAAACTGCGGTAAAGTGGCTCAGAAAAAGCTGATTTGACACTTACAGCCCAAACTAATTGCATTTAGTGTGTATCGGTTCAATTTTATCCTGAAGTGACATTTTGCTGTTTTAACAATGCAAGCAGGAGCTCATAGGCTGGGAGAGGGTGATTCACAGGGGTCCTTTTTTTGTCACACCGAGATTTCGTTATCGAAACGGATCATAAAGCTCTGAAATGGTTGAATAGGATGAAAGACACAAATTCTCGCTTGACACGATGGTTTTTGTCTATACAACCCTTCCGCTTTACAGTGAAGCATCGTCCGGGGGTCGAAAATATAGCAGCCGATTTTCTTTCTCGCTCACCGTGCGAGAATGCATAGGTGGGGGGAAATGTGATGGCTAAGGCCACAGTTAATAATTGGGCTAGTTTATTTCAATCGTTCTAGTTTTCTTTTTAATTAATTTCATTTCTTTGTAGGAGAAATAGATTTTTTTGTTTAAGGGATTAATTGTTTGTTTGCTTGTTTATAAATTTATATGTATTTATTTTGTCTTTTTAATATTATTTACCCAAAACATTTTGTGTTAGTGGTGCATGTTGTCTCTTATGCGCACATTAAAGATCAAAGAGCGAGACAACAATCCATTACTAGAGTGCACGCTAGTGTAGGGTGACCATATGTGCCATTTTCCCAGGACGCGTCCTTGCCAGGATTTGTTTTGGCTTTGTTTTTTCCTGTTTTCATGCTTGCTGAAGGTAATGATCGAAAAGTAGTTTGACCAATAACATGCAAGCATTGTACATAATGGACCAATCATGGTGTGTGTGTGTGAGAAGGTGGGTTCTATGGTCAAAGCGATGCAATTACGCATACATAGGATGTGTGTTCGACTTAAAAGCAGCTCGATCGATCAGTGTTTGACATCAACACGTCCTGGGAAAATGGCACGTATGGTCACCCTACGCTAGTGATTGAATAAAACCACAACTAAACAAGATATGGGTGAATAATTTCTTTATTTAATTGTTTGAATGATTGTGTGTCTTACCCGTGGTTCTGCCAGGATCCATGACTGCAGCATGGAACAAAGGCTTGTTATTAAAAGAGCGTGGCATTTCCTCATGTCCTTTATATCCTTTGCTAGGAATTATGGGAAATTAAGTTTTGGGTACCATATGGGTTTGGATTGTTTGTTCATTTGAATGTGTTATTATAAAGGGCATTCTTTCCAGTTTATTTTATTATTGCTTTATGGTGAATGGAATTTCATGTTTATAGAGTTTATTTGTATATATTTCTTTTTCATTGAGGTTTGATGTACTGAATTGAGACCCCCTGTAATTATAAAATGGTTTGATCTGTTTGTTAAAAGGGTGTGATTTTTCTATGGCTGATGGAGTTCTGGTGAGGGATCCCTGGAGAAACATCTGAGGCCCATAATCAGTAATGTGCTGATATTTCATTTATCAGTTAGTTTGTCTTTCTTTTCTTTTGGTTTTTCACATTTTTTATTGCACCTTTGTGATCAGTACATGAGTGTGGCAGTTAATAAAATGGAAATTTGAAGATTCTATGAATGCCTCCTGAAAATTTTATGGAAGAACCCTTACAGCAACACATCTCCTTCGCATAGGGTTGATCAGGTTGTTGATTGTGGCCTGTGGAATATTGGTCCACTCCTCTTCAATGGCTGTGTGAAGTTGCTGGATATTGGCAGGAACTGGAACACGCTGTCTTATACGCCGATCCAGAGGATCCCAAACATGCTCAATAGGTGACATGTCCGGTGAGTATGCCAGCCATGGAAGAACTGGGATGTTTTCAGCTTCCAGGAATTGTGTACAGATCCTTGCAACATGGGGCCGTGCATTATCATGCTGCAACATGAGGTGATGGTCGTGGATGAATGGCACAACAATGGGCCTCAGGATCTCGTCACGGTATCTCTGTGCATTCAAAATGTTATCAATAAAATGCACCTGTGTTCGTTGTCAATAACATACGCCTGCCCATAACCCCACCACCACCATGGGCCACTCGATCCACAACACTGACATCAGCAAACCGCTCACCCACACGACGCCATACACGCTGTCTGCCATCTGCCCTGTACAGTGAAAACCGGGATTCATCCGTGAAGAGAACACCTCTCCAAAAAAGTGCCAGATGCCATCGAATGTGAGCATTTGCCCACTCAAGTCAGTTACGACGACGAACTGCAGTCAGGTCGAGACCCAGATGAGGATGACGAGCATGCAGATGAGCTTCCCTGAGACGGTTTCTGACAGTTTGTGCAGAAATTCTTTGGTTATGCAAACCGATTGTTGCAGCAGCTGTCCGGGTGGCTGGTCTCAGACGATCTTGGAGGTGAAGATGCTGGATGTGGAGGTCCTGGGCTGGTGTGATTACACGTGGTCTGCGGTTGTGAGGTCCGGTGGACCTCCCTCCCCCCATGCCCGCTGTACTGCCAAATTCTCTGAAACGCCTTTTGAAACAGCTTATGGTAGAGAAATGAACATTCAATTCACAGGCAACAGCTCTGGTGGACATTCCTGCAGTCAGCATGCCAATTGCACGCTCCCTCAAAACTTGCGACATCTGTGGCATTGTGCTGTGTGATTAAAACTGCACATTTTAGAGTAAAAACTGGACATTTATTGTGGCCAGCTAAAGGTATGTGGGCCTCTGTGAACAGACACAAATGAACGACTGAATCTCTGCGTCTCACCGGAAAAACTAAGGTCTCCTATCATCCATGTGAGAGTCGTAAAACTGAACCATGGTCAGCCCAGGCGCCAATTGTCTCAAATAAGTTCCTGTCCCGCTCAGCTTACCTTTACCAGAAACACAAGGAGAGAGTGATTTACACAACCACATCCTGGGTCGGCAAGCACTAAGACAGCAATAACTGACCCTTTGCATCTGGACTCATTTAAGCAACAGAACGTCAGTGTTGTCTCGTGACTGGCTTCAGCATAAATAAAACATCTAGTAAACAACAGAACAAAGAACATGGTATCTGAAAATGTTCCAGCGACAGACACACCCGGACTCCATGACCGTTTAACGCATAAATTGATAATCCGATAAACAGAAAGCGACAGAATAATAGCTCCAGGTCCGAGCTAGAAGAATGGCAGATCTCCACCTGTGACAGTGTCATGACCTCAGGACATCTCCCCTTTTCTCCCTGCATTCCAAAAGGGACGCACCCCTTTTCTCTCCTTCGGTCAGACAAAGGGACATAAAACTTACAACAGACAATTTCAAAAGACAATAATTTAAAGTATCGGAGCAATATACTCCTGAATAATATGCTTTCTGTTTGATGTGTTGTTGTAACCTATGATGTTTAGTCAATGTTTTATAACCCCTTTTAGTAGATAAAAGTATTAATGTGTATGCAAACTACCCGATATTTGAGTTTGAATGAAAGCTTATTCGCCGAACATTGGCGTGAATGAAAAATTGGTATCCGGCATCATTTTCTGGTGATAATATTGTTTATAATAAGTTATTAAAGCTTGCAGAAATACTCCCCACGGGAAACATGTGACCCATGCCTAATCAGGGAACAGTGTGGGGCGTGGCTAAGCCTTGCAAGTAATGTCTGATTGGAACAACAATCTGGGGGACGGACTTATGCAGCGGATCAAAAACCCAATGCAAAACGGATTCAATCGCCTTTCGCCGCTCGCTTCTTTTCACCGTGTTAATAGCACTCCAACTTGTGCTCACAAGCTCACCACCACGAGATTGGGCAATCCAGAACTCAAACACTCCGTTGAAGCTTCGTAACTCTGCAGAACTCAAAGTCTTGCAAAATCAGATTCTCTCAGAAGAACTTCGAGGCTCCTCGTAATCCGGCAACCAGCCAATCACCACCGAGGGCTCTCCCAAAAGGACGTCATCCAGAATCAGAATCAGAATCAGAAGAGCTTTATTACCAAGTATGTTTACAAACACAAGGAATGTGACTTTGACGACAGGAGCTTCCAGTGCAGAAGAAAGTACAAACATAGTGCAGACATACATAGGAATAACACAGTAGGGATGTAATATAACACTAATATAATTTAAAAAAAGAAAATTTGAATAATGTACTATATACAGAAATAGAAGTATAGGAAAAAATGTAATTGTTTAGATAAATGTACAGATATGTTTATTAGTGTGCAGATATGTTATTTACAAAGTGTGTAGTTTAATATAAATATAACTATGCTAGTTGTGATGGACGATGTATAATTATGACAGATTAATTGTTCAGACTGATATAGCCGTGGGAAAAAACTTGTTCTTGTGCCTGGCTGTGCTGGTGGTCAGTGCTCTGTAGCGCCGACCAGAAGGCAACAGTTCGAAGAGAGAGTGGGCTGGGTGTGAGGGGTTCAAGGTGATTTTCTCAGCCCTTTTCCTCACTCTGGAGATGTAAAGATCTTGGGCAGAGGGGCACCAATAATCCTCTCAGCAGTCCTGACTGTCCGTCGTATTCTCTAGATGTCTGATTTGGTAGCTGAACCAAACCAGACAGTTATGGATGAACACAGGACATACTCAATGATAGCAGAGTAGAACTGTTTCAGCAGCTCCTGTGGCAGGTTGAATTTCCTCAGCTGGCGAATGAAGTACAACCTCTGCTGGGCCTTTTAACAATGGACTCAATGTGAGTGTCCCACTCAGGTCCTGAGAGATTGTGGTGCCCAAGAACCTGAATGACTCCACTGCAGCCAAAGGGCTTTCCATGATGGTGAGTGGGGGGAGTGCAGGGGGTTTTCTCCTGAAGTCCACGATCATCTCCACAGTTTTGAGCGTGTTAAGCTCCAGGTTGTTAAGACTGCACCAGACAGCCAGCTCTTTAACCTCCTGTCTGTAAGCAGACTTGTCTCCGTCCTTGATGAGGCCGATGACTGTAGTGTCGTCTGCGAACTTCAGGAGCTTGACAGAGGGGTCTTTAGAGGTGCAGTCATTCGTGTAGAGAGAGAAGAGCATTGGGGAGAGAACACACCCCTGGGGGGCGCCAGTGCTGATGGTGATAGTCCTGGATGTGAGTTTGCCCAGCCTCACTAGCTGCTTGCCTGTCTGTCAGGAAGCTGTTGATTCACTGACAGATGGAGGTGGGCACGGAGAGCTGGGTGAGTTTGTCTGAAAGAAGGTCAGGCATGATGGTATTGAAGGCTGAACTGAAGTCCACAAATAGGATCCTTGCGTAATTCCCAGGCCTGTCGAGGTGTTGCAGGATGTAATGCAGTCCCATGTTGACTGCATCATCCACAGACCTGTTTGCTCTGTAGGCAAACTGAAGAGGATCCAGCAAGGGTCTAGTGATGTCCTTCAGGTAGGCCAGCGCCAGTCTCTCAAGTGACTTTATGACCACAGATGTGAGAGTGACAGGTCTGTAGTCGTTAAGTCCAGTGATTTTGTTTTTTTGGGGGACCGGAATGATGGTGGAGCGTTTGAAGCAGCAGGGAACCAGACGTCATCTCAGCAACCAATCAAAAGCCCGGGATTCCCTCAAGCAGCCAACAAGCTCAATTCAGCTGTCAGCAAAATGCAAGTAACAGGCAAAATCTTTTCATCTCTTGCTGAAACTGGTGAAATGAGTTTAAGCAGTAAACGTAAGATAAATCTCTGCTTTGTGATTCTCTCAGGTTGCAATTTAAAGAACTCATGGAAAACGAGTGTTAGAACTTTGGGAACTTCATGCAAACTCCGTTAACTCATTTTCCTGAACCTTTTGTGTGTATGTGTTTGTTTTAGCTTAGTTTAATGTAATCTAAAATAGCCAATAAAATTCATGTTTCATTTATAAAGAATCATTGTCTTGCGCTGTAATTTTAAAGTTAAAACTCTGCCCAGATCTTAGTTACCTAGCTTGTAGCTTATAGCTTCTCAAAAGCATGTATTAACCTGTGGCCAGGGACAATACAAATATTCAAATTGTTAATATACACGGACGTTAACGTCTCGCTGGACGAGTAGCTGATAAAGTGTAAACTATCAAATTTGAAATCAGTTTTAATCAAGTGGACCTCGGATTTTCAGATTCGATTCCTCTCAAAACCTGAGCTAAATAATAATAATTAATTCCCTTACAAAATAAAGATAAAAATTAGTTAATTTTCATTACAGCACACCTGTGCAATAATCATGCTGTCTAATCAGCATCTTGATATGCCACACCTGTGAGGTGGATGGATTATCTCGGCAAAGGAGAAGTGCTCCCTAACACAGATTTAGACAGATTTGTGAACAATATTTGAGAGAAATAGGCCTTTTGTGTACATAGAAAAAATCTTAGATCTTTGAGTTCAGCTCATGAAAAATGGGGGCAAAAACAAAAGTGTTGCATTTATAATTTTGTTCAGTGTATATATATATATATATATAATTTTTTTGCTCACCAGCCTCTGTGGCAAGCGTTTTCCCAAAGTTATTAGCCACACAGCATTTTCACTGGCCACAATTTTGTTGTTGGGAAATCAAAAAAAGCCTAAAAACAAACTAAAAATCAAATAGCAAACAAAAACAAATTCATTTTGAAGCAGTACACAATTCTCTTTGCTAATCAACCTGACATCCACTTTTCATTGAACTGTCTTTTCTTTTTCCTTTGTTTCCATGTATTCACAGCCTCAGGGGGTATCTGCAGGATTTTAAAATCAAATTTAGGGCTTAAGACCTTAAGACTTTTTAAAGAACTGCACAAATAAAATAACATATTAAACTGTAAAATTACAGGATTTACAATTCAGAGACAGGTTTTCACACACACAAAAAAACATTTCAGGCTTTAAAAGACTTTTTAAGAAAATTGGTGAGTCAAAAGTATAAATTATTATATTAATTTAAAACATAAACATTTATCTTACTGTCTTAATAGCTTTGACTTTTAGAAGGCACAGGGCATAATAGGTATCCACTGGTTCACAGCAGCTGGGCTGATAATGCAAATTCTTCCTCTGCCAGTGACTGGTGCTTTTGTAACAGCAGAAATATAGCGGTTCCCTTGGTAAAAGCTGTACAAAATGTAGAGGTGCGCTTATAAACGCTACTTTATCAGGCATTGTATGTAGACAAAATTACATGAAAATGCCATCAAAAGACAGTCTGAAGACAGTCAGTTCCCTTCAGAAGATACATTCATATAGTGCCTATGTTTATTCACTGAAATCTTAGCTTTTTTGAAGTTTAATCCAGTCATATCTTTTTAGACTTTTAAAGGCCTTAAACTTGATACAACTACATATACTATGGGTCAGTTTTACTAACGGCTTGCGCCAGCGCAAACCATCTTTTGGCGTTAAAATGTTACTGTCAGGTTTTACTAAAGACGCACAGTGATGATTTAGCGCTGAAAAGGCGTGGACACAGTTATGTTTGCGCCTGTCCTTATTGAATATGAATTTGTAGGAGTTTCCCTTTCAGACGCAAAGGTTATGGGAGGAAAGTATTAAAATGAATCACGCAACGCGTTTTACTAACGTTTGCGTTTGTCAAATTACAGGTATTTGCACCATTATTTAACGCCCGAAAAAGCATGTCTTAAACTATTTTGCGCTTGAAATGGTTGCAGTTGTTGCTAGGAGGAGGCACCGCAGAAAACAGAGAGCGCATGGTAGAAGGAAGAGGATTTTTTTTTCTCACACATTAATTTTATGTGGAATGCCACATTATTCGAACATATCATTTGCCAAGCTATGTTATTTTTAATTTGCTTCAGGAAATAAAAGATGACTCGAAACCCTCAACTAGGAGTCATGCAATATCTGCTCTATCAAAACTTCCAGCAAACCTTCATTTTTTGGCCTCCGGTTCTTTTCAACGTACTGTGGCTTCTTTATTTCCTTATTTGCGACTACGCTAATTTGCGCTGCGCATGGTATATTGCTTTGGTTGATATGTAAATGAGATGCTGTGTGCGTGTTCTTTCCTTTGCGCGGTTGTTAGTAAATCACCTGCAGAAATATCCCCTCCCTGTTTTGGAATTGCGCTCTCACGCTAATTTGCCGTTTAGTAAAACTGGCCCTAAATTTTAAACTATTTAGTACTGATGAAATGTAATATTTGAATTAAATATCAATTTATTTAAATATATATTTACAGAAATATTGTACTAGAAAGGAATACTGTACTTTCATAAAATGGGCTTTTCATATAGTCATTACTTTCATGCTTTAAACCGGGTGTGCCTCACACGTCCTGAAAAGTGAAGCTGTGAGGTCTTTTATCGCCCCCTGGTGGCTGTTGCAGTACAGGTCATAAACCCCGCCCATAAACGAATGGGACTTGAGTCCAAATTAAAAAATTAATTACACTTCTAATACAATTTTCCGAAAGATGGTTTTGGTCATTTAAGGTAGTTGTTATCACGCTGACATATGTTCAATTGTTCGTTTTGTGATAAGTTTGATTTTAGCTAATAATTTGATGCTATAAAAACGGGGCTTGTCGTTATGGTTGATTGGGTCTGTGGGAGTTTGATACCGTGGCTCACGACACTACTGCGCAGACTCTGGCTCCAAATGAATCTCTACTGCGCAGACTCGGGCTCCAAATGACGTCATTGACACAAGATGACAGCAACCATATTTGGATGTTTTGGCTTCACTTTTCTATAGTGGAAGGAAGTGGAGACGCGTCATCCATCTTTTTTTACAGTCTATGCTCTTAAACAATTTAAGCGGAGCAGTTGCTTAGGGGATAGTCGTGGGCCTAATGGTTAGAGAGTCGGACTAGTAACCAAAGGTTTGGCGGTTCGAGTCTCATACCGGCAGGGTTAGTGGGGGTAGTCCAGGCTCTCCTCCCATTAAATACCACGACTGAGGTGCCCTTGAGCAAGGCACCGAACCCCCAACTGCTCCCCAGGCGCCGCAGCAAAAATGGCTGCCCACTGCTCCGGGTGTGTGTGTGTTCACTGCTGTGTGTGTGCACTTTGGATGGGATAAATGCAGAGCACTAATTCCGAGTATGGGTCACCATACTTGGCCACATGTCATGTCACTTTCACTTTTTTTTTCACTTTCAGATACAGAGACGATTCTGCAGAACCTTTTCTAATGATTCAAAGGGCTTAATGAGATGGATTTCATGTAGAATCAGATGTAAAGCAAAACCGGAACTGAGGCTAAAGCAGCACGTCAGATCTCCAGTGACTTTTGTCCTTGCTTCAAACCTTCCAAAAGGGAGCAATTTTTCATTATAAAGACAGGCGAGCGGGTCTTTTCCGTCTGTGGTCGCTTCACTTCACACCCACACACACATATAGCACGGACGCTGAAAGGCGAATACAAAACAAACCAGTGAAGGGAGAGAAGGAAGATGACCTTTGGATCATGTTGGCGAATTGTAAAGCTTTTTAAATCTTTCTGAGCAGCATCTTTGCTTGAGGTTGTATTGTACATTCACAATTGGTTTGCCCTATGGTCAATCGAATGCAGCTTTAATGGACTCAAAGGCATGCATTTTGTCCTGTTGATATGCACTATGGGAAGCTGCTCGATTACTGAGCGTCTGTCTCTCTTTGCTTTATGTAGATAGATGGAATTCATTTGCATAACTAACTAGTGACTAACCACATGCATCAGTGCAGCTTTTCTCTTTAATTGGGTTATTGGGGTAATATGTTTATTATTTGCATTAGAAAATTGGCTGAGAATGAGTTCATTCCCCTGTCTGCGTGGATCATATTCAAGAAGATCAGCAGACTCTGAAATATTTCTCTGTAAGAATCACAGACATTTCAAGGTATTCCATCTGGGGAGGATAAAGATTCGTTTTAAATAGGTCGTGTCATGACAGAATCTTTTCAGAATCTTTTGAACACAAACATCCCAAAAACATCAGAAACGAAGCTGCAAAAAAGGCTCGTTTTGAACTTGGGTCATCTTGAAAAGTGCATCGATTTATATTTTTTCTTTTATGTTATTTTTAACAAGATTCCTCAGCACACTGTGGATTTTAACCCTTTTTGCAGCACCTTTTAGACACATTTTCTCACAACATACAGTAAAGCAGCTTTGCAAGGAGCTTGTTAATGAAGGATGGGGAATTGCAAGCTATATGTGACCCTGGACCACAAAACCAGGCTTAAAGTCCCCATGAAATCAAAATTAAAGTTTTTTTGGGTGTTAGTATCAATATGTTAGTCTTAAGGTTATCTATAAGGCAGTGTGCTCCAAAACAGTGAAAAAATTTGCATTTAAAAGATATAAACATTCAAAGCTTGCAGTTCGTCACTTCCGCCAAAACGGCTCCCTCAACGTTTTTTTTTGGACGTACTCAGCACTTCAGCTTCTCATCAAACTTTCTGTCCAATCAAATGCTCTCGAGAATCCGAAGCCCCGCCCCCTACACTATAAAATAGACGCTGAAGCTGCGGATGAAATCGGTCACTTGTCCACAGAATTAGAATTCTGTACAGTGAATGGCACGTAGTGCACTATATAGGGGACAGGGAACGATTCAAAAAGTGTAAATATGCTTTCCATTGAGGAAAAAAAGAAGTCTGGTTTCGCGCTGTGTCACGCTAACCACCGCACAGCACACACACTCTGCTCCGGTCCAGAGACATGATAGCACGGAGCGGATCACATGCGCGAGTCGGGCGAGACCACAAAACCGGTTGATCATGGCGATTGAATTCTAACTAGAATGCTATATTTATCCCTATGGATGAGATTGTGGCGGAAATACCAGGTCACATGCAGCTAGGATGCGGGCATCTGAATGGCTCTAGCCCAAGCTGTGCATATAACGACCACGCATATGGCTATTTTAAAAAGGGGCGGGGTGCCTTGATATGTCCCGCCCTGTCTTTGTTTCAGTTTTAAATGACGGCAAGACAGCGTAAGCGCGTGGTTCTAAGCATTCGGGGACCTTTTAAGTGTCAAGTTTTCAAAATTGAGATTTATACATCATATAAAAACTGAATAAATAAGCTTTCCATCGATGCATAGTTTGTTAGGATATGACAATATTTGGCAGAGATACAACTATTCGAAAAATCTGGAATCTGAGGGTGCATAAAAAATCAAAATATTGAGAAAATCGACTTTTAAAGTTTTCCAAATGAAGTTCTTAGCAATTCATTTTACTAATCAAAAATTAAGTTTAATATATTTACGGTAGGAAATTTACAAAATATCTTCTTGGAACATGATCTTTACTTAATATCCTAATGATTTTTGGCATAAAAGAAAAATCTATAATTGTGACCCATACAATGTATTGTTGGCTATTGCTACAAATATACCCCAGCGACTTAACACTGCTTTTGTGCTGCAGGGTCACATATTGGACTCGACAGTAAACTCACAAATCATTAGTAAGAGCAGCTACTCATTTCAAATGAAATAATATTGTAGAAATCTACAGTATTTTTTTCCTCATTAAAAAAGTTTTTCCCCATAGAAATTTCAAGATTATTGCCAATTACAGATCGTTGATGATTACAGCAGCAAAAATGTTCAGTATAATCTCTTCTCTTCCTTATGTCATTTTTTTTCTGTTTTCTTATCTTATTTTTCTTGAATTTTCTTTTATGTCAATGTTTATTTTTTACTTTTGTGGGTTTTTTTTTCTGTGAACGCTTGTGTAGTTTCTTTGTATGCATTATTCTAAAAAGTTAAGTTATAATAAATTGATTAAGTTTAGGTTTACAACAGAGAAAAAAAAGCTAAAGTTATACAGTGAAGATATTGCTTGACAGCTGACAAAATTAATTATACGGCACAGAAAGCTCATAAAAACATGAGCCAAGGAGATGTTTGTTTCAATGTTTCCCTCACTGTACTATCTGAATTAATTTTCTCCTCTGAGCCAAAATTGAGTTTTATCATTTCCATTAGGCTTAGCTCAACCAGCGGATCTGGAGCAAACTCATTTTACCTCTCCTGTTCTGTGTTTGGTGAAGATAGAGGACATGAGAGATGCAGGCGCTCTGGGGGGGCTCTGTTATGGCTCATATGAGGTTTTTGAGATCATGCTGTTTCAGTGGACTGGATGCGATGTGTCTAAGTGTGTGTGTGTGTGTGTGTGTGTTGCTGTACTGTACTGTACTACCTACCCATCATTGTACACGTGCACCGAGAGAGCTAGTAATTTTGCGCTTCAGTTGAGGCACCAAGTTTTGACAATTTGTTAAAATGGAAGCAATGGATGGCTGTTCTTCTTTTCATGGTGGCTTTCTCTCGGCTTGGGACGGCCTGACTACTCTTGCGGCTGGCGCCAGGGGGGAAGAGACTACAGCTTATCAAACACATATTAAAGGAAAAGAGCAAATGTCAAGAACGTCAGAATTTGAAGTAAGTGCTTGTAAAGTAAAGAAAAGAGCATGAGCTGAATTTTTTCTTTTTTCTTCTGGAACGGATGCCACTGTTCACATGCTATAGAGACTTAGCTATTAAATATCATGACATATTAATCATATACACTACGAACGCAAATATACTTTAGATATAGTAAATATTTATAGACATAGACTATATTTTTGTGTGCCAAGAATACTTATAATCTTTGTTACTGTGGTGGCAACAAACTTCAGAACTCAAGGGGGCAATAAAGGAACCTTCAAATATTCACTACGGTTCAAAATCTTGGGGTTGGTAAGATTTGAAAGTCTCATATGCTCACCAAGGCTGCGTTTGTTTAATCAAGAATACAGTAAATCCAGTAATATTGTGAAATATTAAATATTACAGTTTAAAGTAACTGTGTTCCATGTGAATATATTTAAGAATGTAATTTATTCCTGTGATCAAAGTTGAATTTTCAACATCATTACTCCAGTCTTCAGTGTCACATGATACTTTAGAAATCATGTTGATTTGTCACCTAAAAAAAACATTTCTTGTTATTATCAATGTTGATAGCAGGTACGCTGCTTAATATTTTTGTGGAAACCAATAATACATTTTTTCAGGGTTTTTTTCATTAATAGAAAATTCAAAAGAACAGAAAGACTGATAAAGCTGATGATCATTTTAGCTATAGCACCCCATTTTAATGTATGATGCAATATTTTTTTAACACATTTAACAAATTTAATGCTATTTATATTTCATTTTTATTCGAAGAACCTTAAAAAATTGTGAGATTTAATGGCAATAATTTCATTCTGTTGACAACCATATTTTTTAAGAGTAAGAAATAAAAAATCAACATATAGTTTGTGATGAAAAAAGGGATTATCTATTCTACTTTGCAACATAAAAAAACTCATGAATAGTTTGTTCTCATGTAATATTTTTTGAGTTTGTACCTGCTATTATTGAATTGAAGGATAATATTCTCTGTAAAACGGCTTTGCTGCAATCTTTATTTTATAAAACTCAAATAAATTTGAATGCAACTGAGGTGGTTAGACAAAAAAAAAGACGTCAACTTAGTACAAAGTAGTTTCTATATAATATTTTATTAAAATGTATTATTTTAATTTGTATTGGCTTCAATACACTGACATTTTTACATTCGGTTATTTTACTTTGCAAGCATTTTTCCTTTTTTCCTCAGCATAAATGGGTATATACAGTGGGGCAAAAAAGTATTTAGTCAGCCACCAATTGTGCAAGTTCTCCCACTTAAAAAGATGAGAGAGGCCTGTAATTTTCATCATAGTTATTCCTCAACTATGAGAGACAAAATGAGATCAAAATGAAATCCAGAAAATCACATTGTAGGAGTTTTAAAGAATTTATTTGCAAATTATAATGGAAAATAAGTATTTGGTCAATAACAAAATTTCATCTCAATACTTTGTTATATACCCTTTGTTGGCAATGACAGAGGTCAAACGTTTTCTGTAAGTCTTCACAAGGTTTTCACACACTGTTGCTGGTATTTTGGCCCATTCCTCCATGCAGATCTCCTCTAGAGCAGTAATGTTTTGGGGCTGTCGCTGGGCAACACGGATTTTCAACTCCCTCCAAAGATTTTCTATGGGGTTGAGATCTGGAGACTGGCTAGGCCACTCCAGGACCTTGACATGCTTCTTACGAAGCCACTCCTTCGTTGCCCGGGCGGTATGTGTTTGGGATCATTGTCATGCTGAAAGACCCAGCCAGGTTTCATCTTCAATGCCCTTGCTGATAAATCTCACGATACATGGCCCCATTCAATCTTTCGTTTACACGGATCAGTCGTCATGGTCCCTTTGCAGAAAAACAGCCCCAAAAACATGATGTTTCCACCCCCATGCTTCAAAGTAGGTATGGTGTTCTTTGGAAGTAACTCAGCATTCTTTCTCCTCCAAACAATACAAGTTGAGTTTTTACCAAAAAGTTCTATTTTGTTTCATCTGACCATATGACATTCTCCCAATCTCTTCTGGATCATCCAAATGCTCTCAAGCAAACTTCAGACAGGCCTGGACATGTACAGGCTTAAGCAGGGGACACGTCTGGCACTGCAAGATTTCAGTCCCTGGCGGCGCAGTGTCTTACTGATGGTAGCCTTTGTTACTTTAGTCCCAGCTCTCTGCAGGTCATTCACTATAGGTCCCCCCGTGTGGTTCTGGGATTTTTGCTCACAGTTCTTGTTATCATTTTGACCCCACGGGGTGAGATGTTGTGTGGAGCCTCAGATCGAGGGAGATTATCAGTGGTTTTGTATGTCTTCTATTTTCTAATAATTGCTGCCACAGTTGATTTCTTCACACCAAGTTGCTTACCTATTGCAGATTCAGTCTTCGCAGCCTGGTGCAGGTCTACAATTTTGACAGCTCTTTGACAGCTCTTTGGTCTTGGCCAAACTTGAGTTTGGAGTGTGACTGTTTGAGGTAGTGGACAGGTGTCTTTTCTTTATTATTCTTGTATTTGCCCTAAAATCGAGTTCAAACCAGATGCCGAGCCTGAATACAGTAAACGAGGGAGGACAGGGAGCCTCGTTAAAGAAGAAGAAGTTACAGGTTGTGAGATAAGAAAAGCCCCCCCCCCCCCCCTTTTTTCTCTTTTCCCAGAAATCTTGCTGCTTGGGTGACCAAATACTTATTTTACCGAGGAATTTACAAATAAATTCTTTAAAAATCATACAATGTGATTTTCTGGATTTTTTTTTCTCATTTTGTCTCTCATGGTTGAGGTATACCTATGATGAAATTACAGGCCTCTCTCATCTTTTAAGTGGGAGAACTTGCACAATTAGTGGCTGACTAAATACTTTTTTGACCCACTGTATATTGTCTATATTGATATATATTATATATATATCTATATATATATATATGATAATATCTATAGATATACATAAAAATGTACCGCTGTCTCGTCACATTTTATAAAGGAGATCCTCACAAGGGAATTTTCATATTGGGTGGTCCTCGCCATCTGAAAGTTAGCAACCCATTACATGGAGAATTGGGCCTTAGCTATAGGCCCTCTGCATCTATGGCAGAATGGATCATAAGATCTCAACGGTCCCTGAGCTTAAACTTTACATTAACCTTCAAACATCATCCCATTATATATAATCACTCACATATCGTCGGCCGTGAGGAAGATATTGTTCTGCTACGCTCCAAAGAAAACATCCACAGCATGCAACCTTTCTACCAGTGGCTTAGAATTACATATAGACCTGTAATGTGAAAGGAGGATTCTTCCCCACGTGTTGGCTGCGACCCCTTTATGATTACGATGGTATTATATTTAGTGATTTTACCTTCATTTACCTCAAAGGATTCTCATTAACTCATATTTGAATGCCGATGTGTGTATGCTTTTTTAATATGCAACATTATCGTAAGTACGTGCCATCATCCGATTCCATGTCCTAAGTCAATTTCATCTTGTTCATGTCTTTGCAAAAACTAGTGTGTTACCGTGCAACTCAATCCAAACAGTTTAAAAATCCTCAGCAAACACAGTTAGTGACGGCTGAGGGGGAAAGGATAATTCATTTAGTAAAGCTCACTGGCAGAAATGCGGCCCATGCATCTCATCCTGATTGTGAGTCCTGGAAGGGAAACTGAATATGTAATTGGAAATCTTAAAATTATTTTTTTTTCAGAATGTCCCCAGAGGGCACAATGGAAAAGTCGATTATCCTTATTCAAGTGGCTCACAGTGGACAGATGCTTTCAGGCTCAAGGTTTCTTTTCATAGTCCAATAGCCAAAGCTAGACATGTTTTATCCTGCCTATGCTAGTATAAACTCAAGCAGCTCATCTGAATGTTGTTTAATGATATGTCGAATTTTTAATTGTTGTAGTTTAGTGGTATTTCTATACTAGTTATAGTATTTATTAAATTTTAATCAGTTTGGTATTTTAATTTTATTTTATGTAAGTTTTAAGTCATTTTTGGTAGTTGTGCTTTAGTAATTTTATGAGTGAGGTTGTTTTATATAGCATTTTTATTATGTTTAATTTTTTTTTATAGATTATAGATTTATATAACTTGTACAGAATAAAAGCCATTGCACCTATGGCATGTCTCCGTAAAACATCTAAAGCTGTCTGTGTGTGTGCGTGTCTGTGTGTGTAGTGTTAGGTGCCTTGTGTGTGTGGGTGGGTTCCACAAGGTTAAACCTGAAATTTTTGACATTGTGGGGGCTGGCCTGCGGTCCCCACGAGGGAAACAAATTATTAAAAATAGAAAATTATGTTTATCTGAAAGTGTAACAATGCAAAAAGGTTTTCTGTGAGGGGTAGATTTAGGGTTAGGATTGGGTTAGGGGATAGAAAATATTGTTTGGTCAGTATACAATTAATAGAAGTCTATGGAAAGTCCCCAATAAACAAACACGTGTGTGTGTGTGTGTTTACAAAAGTTTACTGCTTTTTGACCGACACTAATTCTTTATTTCAAGTTCCCACAGTTTTACTGTAATAATTGCAATAACTGTGGTATATTTCGCCAGCAAGTCACCATGTTAATGTTAATGTTTGTTAGAGGATTCAGCACCAAACCTTAGGCAGGGTTTCTACAGGTAAAACGTAATTAGCGGTAATGAGACAGGATGTCAGAATCCTTTTTAGTAGCTTTGTTTAAATCTCAGTATGAATTACCGTGGCCCTTTTATCTATCCGCTAGTGTGACAGCATTAAGTCATGGCCTTTTATTGCTATTTTTATCATTGTAATGATCATCAATAGCGGCTGATCATTGAAATATGACTCGGAGAGCACAGGCTGGCAAGAGGGTCCAATTAAATTAGCCAGTGCTTGATCTGAACCGTACATCACATAAAACCGTCTGGTATAATTAACGTGATTAAAATAATAGATGGCAAAGCTTTGTCTGTTCCCTGTCATAGGAAGAATGGGATAGAGAGTGAGACAGAGAATATAATGCTCAGGGAGCGAGAGAGGAGGAGTGGACTTTTCTCAGAGGGTTGGGATGTGTCTCAGAGGATGAGATGATGTAACTTTTTAAAAACAAATGAAAGTACGTCAGTCTAACACTAGCTAAACATGCTCGACTGATTATGTAAGAGGTGAGTGTTGTTTTTGGCGTAATGAATTGTTACACTTGCCGATGGTGTATTTATGGTTTGCGCACTAGGTTGATATTTTGTGTCGTTTTTTTATGTTCTACTTGTTGGCTTATTTGTTTTTACTATTGGTATATTATTTGTCCTGCCGTCACTAAAGGAATTATGCAAATCATGTAACTGCTAATGCACCCACAAAATCTGTGCTGAGCGAATTTTGCTCACCACAATTGCCAGTCTTGGAGGTCGGATCTGATAGCTACTGCAGGCTGTGGAGAAGCCTGATTAAACTAGATTGCAGATAGTTTGTAAACAAGAAATATAACGGACAAAAATGGTGCAAGTATTTAATGAAGTTTTCAAGTTCAGTGTTTTTCCCCTTAAACACTGCATTCAAACACACTGCAATTCATAAAAGAAAGTAACACTGTTATTCAACACGGATTAAAATGATGAAAAGTAAGGACGTTTGGAAATAAAGAGCCATACATTGATACAAATATAACAATAATTTCAAATAAATGCTGTTCTTCTGAAATTTCTATCCATCAAAGAAACCTGAAAGACATCAGTTTCCAAAAAAAAAAAAAAAAACATTGAGCTGAATGCTGGAGTTCAACATTGATAATAATAATAAATGTTTCTTGAGCATCAAATCAGCATATTAGAATGATTTCTGAAGGATCATGTGACTCTGAAGACTGGAGTAATTCAGCTTTGCCTTCAAAGGAATACATTACATTAAAAAATATATTTAAATAGAAAACTATTATTTAAATTGTAAATTTCATTACTGTTTTTACTGTATTTTTGATCAAATATATTCAGCCTTGATGAGCAGAAGAGACTCCTTTCAAAAACATAGATTTGAACTTGAAACAGCAGTGGTATATTTTCACAACACTGAGCTTAGTGTGTAATATTGTGCGGATTATTTATTTGTTTTTTATTTTGTTTTATTCTACTTTGTATTTTTACATTTTTATGTTAGAGTTTAGTTTTTTTTGTACATTTATTCTATTTCATTTAAATATTTTACAAAGTGACTCATACTTTGTGTTTTATGGCCTCATGAAGGCAAAAATGTAATATAATAATATTACAAAAAAATAATACAAAAAAAAAGAAATTCTGGCATTGCAAAAGCATATCATATATTTTTACATTTACATTTAGTCATTTAGGAGATGCTTTTATCCAAAGCGACTTACAAAAAAGGACAATAGAAGCAATCAAAACCAAAAAAAAAGAGCAGTAATATGCAAGTGCTATAACACAGTCTCAGTTAGCTTAACAGTTACACGTAGAAGTTGTTTTATATAAAAATAAAAAGAAAGAAAACAGAATAGGAATAGAAAAGGAATAGAGCGCTAGTGTAGACATTTTTGCTGGTTGTTAATTTGTCTAAATAAAAAGAAAAACAGATAGAATACAAAAAGATTAGAAAAAACTAGTGTTAGTTTTTTTTTTTAAGAAAGCAAGCAGTAAATGAATAGAGTGCAAGTCTAAAAGGGACAAGTTTTTTTTTTTAAGAATAGAATTAGAATAGTTGTGGCCTACTGGTTGAGAAGTTGGGCCTAATGGTTAGAGAGTTGGACTCATAAACCAAAAGGTTGCGGGTTCAAGTCTCTTACCGGCAGGGATTGTAGGTGGGGGGGTGAATGTACAGTGCTCTCTCCCACCCTCAATACCACAACTGAGGTGCCCTTGAACAAGGCACCGAACCCCCAACTGCTCCCCGGCGCCGCAGCAAAAAAATGGCTGCCAACTGCTCCGGGTGTGTGTTCACTGCTGCGATGGGATAAATGCAGAGCACTAATTCCTTGTATGGGTCACCATACTTGGCCACATTGTCACGTCACTTACTAGAGTTAGAGGGTCAAATAAAGAGATGTGTTTTTAGTCGTTTCTTGAATATGGTTAAGGGATGTGGGTCAGCTGCTCGGATTGAGTTTGGCAGGTCATTCCACCAGGAGGGAATTTCTAATGTAAAAGTCTGTGAAAGTGATTCTGTGCCTCTTAGAGATGGCACAATAATACGCCGTTCACATGCATAACGCAAGCTTTTAGAGGACTACGTGCAAGTAATGAATTTAGGTAAAGGGGTTGCAGAGCCTAGTGGGGTTTGGTAGGGCAAACATAATCGCCTAGCTTACAATATATAGATATATATATATATACAGTGGGGGAAAAGTATTTAGTCAGCCACCAGTTGTACAAGTTCTCCCACTTAAAAAGATGAGAGAGGCCTGTAATTTTATCATAGGTATACCTCAACTATGAGACAAAAATGAGAAAAATAAATCCAGAAAATCACATTGTAGGATTTAAAGAATTTATTTGCAAATTATAATGGAAAATAAGTATTTGGTCAATAACAAAAATTCATCTCAATACTTTGTTATATACCCTTTGGCAATGACAGAGGTCAAACGTTTGCTGTAAGTCTTCACAAGGTTTTCACACACACTGTTGCTGGTATTTTGGCCCAGTCCTCCATGCAGATCTCCTCTAGAGCAGTAATGTTTTGGGGCTGTCGATGGGCAACACGGATTTTCAACTCCCTCCAAAGATTTTCTATGGGGTGAGATCTGGAGACTGGCTAGGCCACAACAGGACCTTGAAATGCTTCTTACGAAAACACTCCTTCGTTGCCCGGGCGGTGTGATTGGGATCATTGTCATGCTGAAAGACACAGCCACATTTCATCTTCAATGCACTTGCTGATGGAAGGAGGTTTTCACTAAAAATCTCACGATACATGGCCCCATTAATTATTTCGTTTACACGGATCAGTCGTACTGGTCCCTTTGCAGAAAAACAGCCCAAAAGCATGATGTTTCCACCCCCATGCTTCACAGCAAGGTATGGTGTTTTGGATTGCAATCAGCATCTTTCTCCTCAATTGGCGGGAGTTTTTACCAAAAAGTTCTACTTTTGTTCATCTGACCATATGCATTTCTCCCATATCCTCTTCTGGACCAATTCACAATGCTCTCTAGCATAACTTCAAGACGGGCGCCCACTGCAGGTTTTGAGTCCCTGGCGGCGCAGTGTGTTGGTAGCCTTTGTTACTTTGGTCCCAGTTCTCTGCAGGTCATTCACTAGGTCCCCCCGTGTGGTTCTGGGATTTTTGCACACAGTTCTTGTGATCATTTTGACCCAACGGGGTGAGATCTTGCGTGGAGCCCCAGACCGAGGGAGATTATCAGTGGTCTTGTAAGTCTTCCATTTTCTAATAATTGCTCCACAGTTGATTTCTTCACACCAAGCTGCTTACCTCTTGTAGATTCAGTCTTCCCAGCCTGGTGCAATTTTGTTTCTGGTGTCCTTTGACAGCTCTTTGGTATTGGCCATGGTGGAGTTTGGAGTGTGACTGTTTGAGGTGTGGACAGGTGTCTTTTATACTGACAACAAGTTCAAACAGATGCCATTAATAAAGGTAACCAGTGGAGGACAGAGGAGCATCTGAGGCCAATGGAACGAGAAGAAGTTACAGGTCTGTGAGAGACAGAAATCTTGCTTGTTTGTAGGTGAACAAATACTTATTTTACTGAGGAATTTACTAATTAATTCTTTAAAAGTCCTATAATGTGATTTTCTGGATTTTTTTTTTATCATTTTGTCTCTCATAGTTGAGGTATACCTATGATGAAAATTACAGGCCTCTCTCATCTTTTTAAGTGGGAGAACTTGCACAATTGGTGGCTGACTAAATACTTTTTTGCCCCACTGTATATAAATAATATATTTTTAATAATTTGTACACTGACCTTTTCATTGTTGCTTGTTAAATTGTTTGACATGACCCCAGTGCCATCTTGAGTAAAAGTCAAGACAGACTGTGCAATATCTTTTATGACACACTGCACATATTCATCTGAGGGCTTTGGACAGCACTGGTTTTGACAGAATTGATTGATTATGCCCAATAATGAAAGAAAAGTTTGTATCAGAGTGTGCAGTTGTACTGCTACCATCTTGTTCGCCATGAGTTTTTGACCTTGATGTCTCTTCTCCAGACTGCTTAATTACGGCTGGAAAAAAAAAACTCAGTAATGACAATCCCTCCCTCTCAGCGTGAGGTAAATGTGTTTCTGTCGGTGCTCTTCAACAATCATCATTTCATCAACATGGCTCCTGAGTTCAGAGAGAGAATGATTTGTTTTAATAATGTTATGAAAGAAACCTGCAGAAACGTGACCTGCATGATGCTGACCCACCATCTCTTGAATCATACAATATCACTCCCGCTTGTACGCAAAGAAGGGCAAATCTAAACAGTGGCAGAGACTATTTTTATAGAGGACATCCTACATATATGGAAATATATGTAAATTTACCTAAAAAAAAATTGGTGTGAGATTTCTTTACTATTTCACGTAGAAATTGCTAGTAAATTGCACAAATAGCTACAAAGAAATGGCAAGTAACACAAATAATTAAACATGTAAAAGTATTTTCTTGTAAAACATACTCCAGTAATCTTTAATTAATTTTTTTTTTTTACATGCCAAGCTGAATATTAAATCTTTGATCATGCTGCTGGCAAGATAAACAATGTATAATGTGTAATTTATTTCCTGTATTAATGTATTTCCTATTGAAACAGGAAGTTGCAGTGTGAAATTTCAGATATTTCAGGCGTTTTGTCTATAGTCAGTAGTCTATAGTTTACATCACAGGCCTATAAAACCTCACTTGACAGATTTTGTACAGGCAAAAGCAATGCAAACACTGAAGATTAAGATATTTTTATCTTTAGGGATTGCAACATTCTTGTACTAAATAGCATTTTATTTGACATAAACAATTAATATGCCTCTCCGAACAAGTTGTCAATATTTTTGGTTCAATCAAAATTATGTGCTCATTTAGAAGTACATTGTATTTTGAAGTTTTTATCTCAGCATTGTTCCTTATCATCATGTAAAGAGATAGGACATAGAGATAGTGTGCAATAGGTTTGGGGGGTTTTATTGTCTTTGTAACTCTAGCATTGTGGTGTTTAACGCAGGTTCTTTCTCAGAGAGTGGGCAGTCTCTTTACTCAACTCTAATCCAAACACCGAGGGCTAACAAGTTAATTTGTTGTTTTTTGTCTGTTCCGTGACTGAAAGTAGGCTTTTATTGAGCTTGAACAAAGCACACAATGGAGTATTCACTGTAGAGTGAGAGAGCAGAAAAACCTGCAGCATGTGAGGCCATAACAGAACTCTACTGCTCTGAGATTGATTTTGTACACCAAGGTTGCACTATGGATCAGTGGTGCTGAAGCTGAAAGTATTTTCACAGCTAATGAAAGTCAGTGAATGCATAGCTAGTTCCATTAATGTCACGGTTAGTGGAAGATAGAGGACCGCTAGCTCTCAAAGCGAAGGTGTGCAAAAGAGAGGCAGCGCACTTCTGCTTGTAGCTCTACTGTATAAAGCCACCAAAGATGCACAATGCACTTTCAGATCGTCTTTATTATTTTACTCCTATTACCTGTCTTGATTCATTCTAGGTGTTCCATGTTTTTCATTATTTCCTTTGTGTGTTTGTGCTTTTGAGTTCTCCTTTTATTAGCTTCTTTTAATGTAAAATATAAATTTGGTGTCCCTGTTTTCAACATCATCTGGTTTCAAAAAGCAGAGTATTCAGAATTAGACTGAATGCTGTGTTTTCAAGGAACATATAATCACAAATATTTTATTTATATTAAAGGGGTCATATGATGTTGCTAAAAAGAACATTATTTTGTGTATTTGGTGTAATGAAATGTGTTTATGCGGTTTAAGGTTCAAAAAACACATTATTTTCCACATACTGTACATTATTGTTTCTTCTCTATGCCCCGCCTTTCTGAAACGTGTCGATTTTTACAAAGCTCATCGGTCTGAAAAGCGA
Source organism: Sinocyclocheilus anophthalmus (assembly GCA_018155175.1). NCBI lineage: Eukaryota > Metazoa > Chordata > Actinopteri > Cypriniformes > Cyprinidae > Sinocyclocheilus > Sinocyclocheilus anophthalmus. The sequence continues at coordinate 9,723 of JADLZN010006713.1, read as the reverse complement.
GGTGTGCTCTGATTGGCCAGCTATCCAGTGCGTTGTGATTGGCCGAATACCTCAAGCGTGTGACGGAAATATTTGGCCCCTCACCATACTGTGATGCCGTGTCCGGCCGGAGCGATGAGACAAAAACATGAAAACCCATTATAAACGAGGCATTTGTTGCATCCGGTGGGGACATAATTACTGATTATAATGACTTATACTGTCTTTTTACGCGTTGCATTGCATCGCGCCGCGTAAACATAAAACCATGTCTGCATTTGTGATCAGAGAAATGACAAACAACAAGCGCTACTCTACACTGCTCAAAACTCGCGTTTGAATCGTCGGTGGCTAATTCTTTAAATATGAAAACGTACTTAAAAGTCTGTGAGTCAGAACAGCCGGCACTGTAGTCTACTCTTCCAGGATCAGGAACAGTCCTCCATAAAATGCGCTGCACCCAAATATTCATTTGGGTTGAACTGTTCTCGAACAGTGTTGAAAATACAACTTAACCACAGATTTATAGTTGTGTCCTCTTTTGGAAGGCCAAACAAAGTAGTTTCGCTTTCACAACGAAACACACAGCGTCACACACAGTGGGCTAGAGTGAGCGGAGGCCGGCGAGCTGAGAATGGCCAGCGGAGGCGGGCTTGCAGCAACAAACGATGACGACCACGGCTGGACTCCGCTTCGTCCACGGAAAGCCGATCCGGCGATCCACAGCGAAGTTGTAATATTTCCTCAGCGACCAGCACGGATCGGCTCCAGGTATGATGAAGCAGATATCGTCCTCTTTTTTAAGGCCAAACAAAGTAGTTTCGCTTTTCACAACGAAACACACAGCTCTTCACGACATGGCGGCGGCAACAACAATACTACATCGAGAATAAAAAGTTCCCTTTCAGTCGGTCACTTCGACGTCACGTCGGATGACCGACGAAATTGGGATCTCGATTAGAGGGACCAATCTACTTCGAGTGTAAACTAAAAGAGCCAATGCACATTGGCATGCGATTATTGCATCCAGATGCTGCTTATCACAGCGTGAGTATAAGTAGGCAGAAGATGCAGCGCATATTCAGCTTTTCGATTCGGAGCCGAGCGATCACATCGTTCCGCTCCTGACTACTTACGAGTAGAGTAAAGACTAAGAGTCAAGCACGCTCTTTGTGGGCTCTCGTGCTGGTGGACGGCACTTCAGTGGCAGTGGTTTTCCCGTGTCGAGTGGGTTGCACACATCAGGCTGCACTACCACCTGTTTGTGTTGCAAATGATCATCTACCCTGTGCGCCTCAGCACGCTAAAAGAGCTTTCCCCTAAAAGAGCAATTTCGGGTGCGTCTTTCTAAAGACGACGTTGCTTGGCAAAACTTGACATTACATCTTTATAAAGACGATGTGGGTCTTGCTATAGACAACGTAGCACCCGGGCGTTCTGGATGCGGTCGTTACCTTGCGCTGGGTGATGGTCACGATCGCTGACTCTCGTGCCTGGGCATGAAGCACGCGGAGGTGGCTTTCGTGGATGACTCATGCACCCATTGCGGGAGTATGACCATCTCGGAGTTGCGGACCGGACTACGTTACCTGCAAGGGGGCGGAGTGCCACTGCCCAGATCTAGGGTTCCCTCTGGTGGCAGCCGGGGGCGTCCTTCTTCTAGCGGTGGGCGGACTGGTCTTACGGTTACGGTGAGGAATTCCCCTCCGGGGATGCCCAAGCCCGCCGGCACTTCGAAACCAGCGGAGCTCTCAAAAAGCGCAGGCTGGACCCTCCCGGGGGGTACCACTGGTTTCTTCCAAGGCTCCCCCGACGACCGGATGTCGGTTGCAGCATCAGAGGGTGAGCCAGAACTTTCTGCAGAGGAAGATTCGGCTGCGCTGCTCTACTCCGGGACCGTAGCAATGCCTGGATCGGATCCCGAAATAATGGCTATGCTTTCCCGGGCAACCGTAGGGGTAGGGCTCGAGTGAAGAATTTCACCTTATCCCGAGCCCTCAAGGTTGCACGAATGGTTCTCGGGGTGGTCCGCGCTGGTACTCAGCGCCCCGCCTCGGTGCCTTTCATCCCGAAGGTGCAAGAGGAGCTCAACAGGTCATGGACGGCACCTTTTACTGACAGAAACCGAGCTGCTGGTTCCTCCTCCCTCACCACCCTCAATGGTGGGGCAGTCAGGGGGGTACCAGGGTCCCCGGTTGGAGAGGTCGGTTGCGAGAGTGGTGTCTCATACCGCCTCCAAACCGGAGGGAGACGTTGCCTCCTCTTCCCCACCCCCCCAGGGTCGGTAGGTACTCGGCTGGCCCAGCGATGACTATACGGACGGTGGAAAAACAAAAAGCTGCCTCCGCCTAACACGCTACGGCGTGATTGCAAGTGCACCAGGCCAAGGCACTGAGGGACTTGCACGAGGGTGGTCACGACCTGGAAGTTCAGAGAGAACTCCGCACCGCGGCGAACCTCGCGCCACGAGCGACGAAGGTTCCGGCGCGGTCTCTGGGTCGTGCCATGCCCACTATGGTGGTCCAGGAGCGCCAAATCTGGCTGTGACTGGCTAACATGCGCGAGACGGACAAGACACGACTCTTGAACACCCCCGTGTCCCAGGCCAGCCTTTTCGGCGACACGGTGGAGAACCTGCCCAGCAGTTCTCCGCTGACCAAACCAGACTGAGGCCATCAGGTACATCCTTCCGGTGTGCAGCTGCTGCCGTCGCCGAGGGCGGCCACCCTGCCACCGCCAAAACAAGAGAGAGCTCCTGCGGCCTCCAGCAAAGCTGTGCCGTGGAGGCGGTCGCAGGGCAGCCGCCCCGCCCGTCCAGGCCCCCGACAAACCTGGTGGCAAGCGAGAGAGCAAGAGGACCGGAGACGGGCGACCCAGAGGTGGAGGGAGGTGCTCTTCAGGAGATGGTAAGCACACCACTCCATCCCCCGGAGGAGGGCCAGGTGGAGAATATTTTCATCTTTTTCCACCACTGACCTCTCAGTCGGTGGTACCCAAATTCTCGACAAAGGGCAATTCCTCTATTTTTTTGGGTCCCCAGAGGGGACGGGGGTTTGTGGACGATCTAGTGCGTATCACACTCTCCCTCCTCTCTCGCCAGTGAGCAGCATTGGGCGGATCGGGAGGACGAACCAACAGACTACCCACACACCCTCTGCTCAAACACAGGTCAGTGTTACACACACCCAGACCCCGCCTAGGACCGGCAAAGGAGCCCGGGCCGGGTCCCTGCGTTTTTCCGTGCTGCCCCACTGCGGTTACGCCTGTAGTTCCGTTGATGCCACGTGCGCGGCGTCTGGGAGCCTGGCTAGAGCTAACCAGCCCGTCTCGATGGCTCCGTCGAACCGTCAGGCTGGGCTATGCGATTCAGTTCGCCCGGCGCCCTCTCAAGTTCAGGGGCGTCCAATTTACTTCAGTGAAAGCAGCAGATGCACCTGTCTTGCGTGCAGAGATCGCAGTACTACTGGCGAAGGACGCGATAGAGCCGGTACCTCCAGCCGATATGAGGTCGGGGTTTTACAGCCCGTACTTTATTGTACCCAAGAAAGGCGGAGGGTTACGAACGCTCCTGGACCTGCGCGTACTGAACCGGACCCTTCACAAGCTCCCGTTCAGAATGCCATCGCAGAAATGCATCTTCGGGTGTATCCGTCCCCAAGATTTGGTTTGCAGCGATTGACCTGAAGGATGCGTACTTTCATGTTTCGATCCTTCCGTGCCACAGGCCATTTCTGCGGTTTGCGTTCGAGGGGCGCGCATACCAGTACAAGGTCCTGCCCTTAGGGCTGTCCCTGTCTCCCCGTGTCTTTACGAAAGTTACGGAGGCAGCCCTTGTTCCCACAAGAGAGCAGGGCATTCGCATCCTCAACAACCTCGACGATTGGCTCATACTCGCCCAGTCTCAGATCAGTTGTGCGAGCACAGGGACTTGGTGCTTTCACACCTCAGACTGTTGGGCCTTCAGGTCAACTGGGAAAAAACAAACTCTCCCCGACGCAGAGGATCCCTTTTCTCGGTATAGAGTTTGGATTTCGGTCGAACAGACAGCATGCCTCACACAGGAACGTGCTCAGTCGGTGTTGAACTGCTTGAAGACATTCAAGAGCAGGATGGCGGTCCCACTGAAATTGTTTCAGAGGCTCCTGGGCATATGGCAGCCACGGCGGCAGTCACGCCACTGGGGATACTCCATATGAGACCGCTGCAGCACTGGGTCCATGGCCGAGTCCCGAGGTGGGCGTGGCAACGCGGCACTTCCCGGTGGTCCAGGGACACCGGCCTGCCGCCAAACCTTCACCCGTGGTCAGACCTCACGTTCCTTCGGGCAGGAGTGCCCCTAGAACAAGTCTCCAGGCATGCCGTCGTTTACACGGATGCCTCCACCACCAGCTGAGGGGCCACGTACAACGGGCTTGCAGTATCAGGGGTTTGGACAGGGCCCCGACTGCACTGGCACATCAACTGCCTTGAGTTGCTGGCAGTGCACCTTGCCTTGAACCGTCTCAAAGGGTGCTTAAGAGGCAAGCATGTACTGGTCCGAACGGAAAACACAGCGACCGTTGCGTACTTCAACCGACAAGGTGGTCTGCACTCCTGTCGCTTATCGGAACTCGCCCGCCACCTCCTCCTCTGGAGGCAGAAGCATCTGAGGTCACTTCGCGCCATTCACATCCCAGACGAGCTCAATCGTGCAGCCGACGAGCTCTCACGAGCTCTTCCGGGAGAATGGCGACTCCATCACCAGACGGTCCAGCTGATTTGGAGACGTTTTCGGAGCCGCTCATGTAGACCTGTTTGCCTCTCCAGAAACATTTCACTGCCAGTTGTTCTTCGCCCTGAACGACGGAACACTCGGCACGGACGCTCTGGCACACAGCTGGCCGCGGGGCATTCGCAAGTATGCATTTCCCCCAGTAAGCCTTCTCACACAGACACTGTGCAAAGTCAGGGATGACGAGGAGCAGGTCCTGCTGGTGGCAACCTATTGGCCTACCCGGACCTGGTTCCCGGAACTAATGCTCTTCGCGACAGCCCCTCCTTGGCTGATTCTTCTGAGGAAGGATTTACTGACTCAGAGTTGGGGCACCCTTTGGCACCCACGTCCAGACTTCTGGAAACTTCATGTCTGGTCACTGGACGGGACGCGGAGGTTCTAGGTAGCCTACCCCAAGGGTGTGACCATCACTTCAGCGAGAGCACAGTCTACGAGACACGCTTACGTTTTGAAGTGGAACCTGTTCGTTGAGTGGTGTTCTTCTCGCCGAGAAGACACCCGGAGATGCCCGATCGGAGTTGTGCTGTCCTTCTTGGAGCAGGGGCTGGAGCGAAGGCTGTCTACCTCCACCCTCAAAGTCTATGTCACTGCAATCACTGCTAACCACAACCCCGTAGAAGGGAATTCACTGGGAAAGCATGACCTGATCATCAGGTTCCTTAAGGGGGCGAGAAGGATAAATCCTCCACGGCCCCCCTCTATACCCTCTTGGGGCCTGAGTCTGGTGCTCACGGCACTACAGCAGGGCCAATTTGAGCCTTTGCAGGCGGTCGAGCTGAAATTTCTTTTGATGAAGATTTTGCTCCTGCTGGCATTGGCCTCCATTAAGAGGGTAGGGGACCTGCACTCATTTTCGGTCAACGATTCGTGACTAGAGTTCGGGCCGGCTGATTCCCAAGTAACCCTGAGGCCCCGGCCCGGCTACGTGCCCAAGGTTCCCGCTACTCCCTTCAGGGATCAGGTGGTGAACCTCCAAGCGCTGCCCTCGGAGGAGGCAGAACCAGCCCTAGCTTTGCTCTGTCCCGTACGAGCCTTAAGGTGCTACGTAGACCGAACGCAAAGCTTCAGGACCTCAAACCAGCTCTTTGTCTATTGGAGGCCGGCAGAAGGGGAATAGCCCGTCTCAAAGCAGAGGATGGCCCACTGGATAATGGATGCCATCACCCTGCCGTATTAGGCACAGGTTGTGCCCTGCCCGTTCAGGTTGTGAGCTCATTCTACTAGAAGTGTTGCATCCTCCTGTGCGTTGGCTCGTGGTGCCTCGCTGACAGATATTGTAGGGCTGCGGGCTGACCCCTAACACATTCGCTAGATTCTATAGCCTTCGTGTGGAGCCGGTATCCTCCTGTGTTCTCACCTCAAACGGGTAGAAGCACTGAGAGGCCCCGGTTTCGGGTCGACTTGCAAAACCACCCAGAGAGTCCATACAGTAGACCTGTTGAGTTCCTCCGTCCCCTCGGCAGCCAGACGTGGCGGAGCGTCCGCCGCCAGGCCTTCACTCGCTGAATCCTAGAAAACCGGTAGAAGGCTGGGTTCCATATACAAGACCTAAGTGGATCCCAAATGTGTAAAGTCCACGGTATAGCCTTGAGCCCGTGTTTCCCCGGCAGACTTCTGCCATTCCAAGAGGGTTCAATCACCTCATTCTTCCATATGCACCTAAGGGATATTCATATGTGTATTGCTTCCGAAACCTCCTTCGGGAAGGTTTGAGCTCCGTAACGTCCCTGTTCCTAGTAGAACAGGTACGTTTTCCCAGTGTTATCCAGTCTTACTCATTGGGTAGTGCCATTGCAGAAGTAGCTGGTCCTCTTGTGAAGAAGCACTGGCCTATGCCAGAAAATAGGGGCGCAGGTGGCTTCCACAGGACACTGGAAGGGGCAGTAGCTGTGGCCCTTTGGTAGGATCCCAATTTCGTCGGTCCGCCGACGTGACGTCGAGAGTGACCGACAGAAAGGGAACGTCTCGGTTACATATGTAACCCTCATTCCCTGAAGGAGGGAACGGAGACGTCATGTCCCGTCGCCAAAGCTCCTGTACCACCGCTGAGTGGCCGGGTCACTGGCTCGGCTCCGAAGCGAAAAGCTGAATATGGGCTGCATCTGCTTCCTACTTATACTCACGCTGTGATCAGAAGCAGCTGGATGCAATAATCGCATGCCCATGTGCATTGGCTCGTTTAGTTTACACTCGAAGTAGATTGGTATCTCTAAGCGAGATCCCAATTTCGTCGGGCATCCGACGTGACGTCTCCGTTCCCTACTTCAGGGAACGAGGATTACCATACGTAACCGAGACGTTCCTTATTCTTTGCTATGAAATTGGGCGGCGTATAGCAAATCTTCCCACACGTGACGTAGACATGGGTGGCGTTTAGAACGAGCCGTTTTAGGTAGGCACAGTTGACTCTTAACTTTTATAAAGAATAACTCTTCGGATTTGAGACTTTAGTCTTTGCAACTTTACAGATCTTCTTTATGCACCAAGAGCTTTAACACTCCAAAGAGAAAGGAAAAATTAAAATCGCATCATATGACCCTTGAATAGAAGAGTTGTCCATTGAGGAACTGTTTTAAAAGCAGGACTGTGTAAAGTACTGTTCAAAAGTTTGGGGTCGGTAATTTTGAAAATGTTATGAAAAAAAACGTTTATGCTCACCAAGGCTGTATTTGTTTGATGAAATGTACATAAAAAAATATTGTTACAATTTAAAATAACCATTTTCATTTTATATATATTTTAAAATGCAATTAAGACTATAATGGGTAAAGCTTGTGAATTTGCAGCGGTGTCACATGGTCCTTCCAAAATCATTCTAATATTATGATCTGGCATAACATTTCAAAACATTATTATTATGAATGTTGAAACAAGTTTTGCTGCTTACTATTTTTTTTGTGATTTTTTAAATAAAAAGTTCCAAAGAATTGCAAATAGAAATGTTTTGTAATAATGCTTAAAATATAGTCCTTACTGTCACTTTTGATAAATTTAATGCATCCTTGCTAAATAAAAGCCTTCCCCCCCAAAAAAAAGACATAGTTTATAGTAAATATAGAACTCTTAAGAGAGGGTAAAAAATTATGTTAAACTAAATGATCACTTTTTGGTGCAAGAGTCTTCAGTTAAGTGCTAAAATGTAGTCTTTTCAAATCTAGTAATGCTACTATTGTTGTTCTCTTACGTATTTCAAGGATGCCATATCCAGTGCCATACATAATCTTTTAAACGCTATCCACCTGTAATGTTAATAGCCGATTATTAATCTACATATGTTCATTTGTAAGTCTCTGGCCTTTCAGGTCAGTAGACCTTCTGCATCTATTCTCCAGTTTGAGCAACGTTTCCTTGAACTTTCTGGTGCCCCTGTCATCACTACAGCAGCAGTCTGATATGCCATTATAAAGCTATAATGGCGTACGTACATTCACTGCCTGTTTTTTCATATATTTCTATGATGTGGAGGCAGACACACGGAGTCAGCATAATAGTGTGACTGGTGGTGGGTCTCAGGGGAAGAACATATTTGCACTCATCTTTTCCACACATTCATTTATCATCCCCTGTTTCTCTCATCTCAGCACAAACTAATGGCCCTTAACACTTAATTGCTGTATCAGGCAAGCTCACACACTTTGTATTATGAAGGGGGCAAACCTCAACGGGCGAGTTGAGGCGCCCTAAATAAAAACCAGTTCATTTTTTTAGCTCAATCTGACAATCTTTGGCTGAGAATATTTAGATGGCAATACATTTGACTTTGTTCTTTTTTCATATGCTGTAATCGCACATCATTTGTTATAGTTAAATGCTTGCTCTCACAGTCAGGACAGTCAGCATAGCAAGAAATTATCAAAAATAGGCATAAAAAGAGTTCAAATTATATTGAACTACCTGTGTTATTTAATGATGGACACCTTAGCATCACCTTTGCACATACTAAAACCTTTAGAAGCTCGTTTCCACCACAGGATAAAAAAATAAAAAAGAAACTGCAACTTTTTATATCACAATTCTGACTTTTTTCTCGCAATTCTGAGTTTATACCTCGCAATTCTGAGAAGAAAAGTCTGAATTGTGAGATGTAAAGTCGCATTTGTGAGACACAAAAGTCAGATTTTTTTTTTTTTGGTTTATGCCAAGGAATATAAAAATAAAAAAGGTCACCATTCTGACTTTCTTTGTCACAAGTGTGATTTTGATGGCACATCCAGACGTTTTTATCAGAATAGCAAATGAGCACTGGCATCTGAATTCAGATCTCGCCTAATCTTTTTACTAGAAACGGTGAGCAAAAAAAGTCAAAATTGTAAAATGTTTTTTTTTATTCCCTGTTGGAAATGGGCTTTCATAAGAACTTGTTGTTCATAAAATGTGTTAAAAAAAAACAGTTTTTACTGGTTTAGTTAGGGATGCACCAAATGTTCAGCAACCGAAAGTATTCGGCCGGGAAAATAGCAAATTAGCTATTCGATGTTCGGGGCCAAAAACCGAATCAGCGAAAAGATCCCCCCCCCCCGCGCCCGCGGCGGGGAGCCTTTGCGCGGGCGCCTCCCGCCGGTTCGGGCGGCCGCGCGGCCGCCGCCGGGCCCCGTCCGCGCGCTGGGGTGCTAGCCGGCGGTCTCAGCTCGCTGTCCCCTTTCCCTTCTTCTTCCCCGCTCTTCCCCTTCCCCTCCGCTCTTCTCGTGTCCTTCCCTCGCCAGGCTGTTAGCGAGTGCTGCGGCTCCTAGGGTCTCGCGTGTGCGTGGGCGCCGCCGCGCGCCCGCCCAATGCCTGGGGGTTTGTCGGTCGCTTCGGTTTTTTTTTTTTTACATGTAACACTGTACAGTTATAATAATATGAAACATAAAATTTATTGTTGATTCTTGTTTGATCATGAAATGACTATTTCTTTGGCCCCATTTTTGTTCAGTTATATAAAATAAACTAAACCATAAACATTTAACATTAAACATTAATATTCCTGACCC